>CAEFZX010022712.1:0-37741 GCA_903066825.1 Alfaro cultratus | reverse complement strand
TTCCTCATTCTGTCTTTATCTGTACAAACCATCTTTGTTCTGAATCAGCCACTAATCTCTTCACAGTACGATGATAAGGCTTCAGTTTTCATGAAATATCTAATGTTTTCATACCTTGTCATGCGGCTCTACAACATCTGATGATGTTCGTCAGCAGAGATCTTTTCTCTTCCCCATATTGCTGGAAACCTGTGGCCTGTTTAATAATGTGGAACATCCTTCCTTTAATTGAGCTCATCAAACTAATCAACCAGCTCTGTGAAATTAATTATAGTGATTCAAAGAGCCTGATGCACAAAACCATCTATACATTTAATAGCACAACAAAAAATTTAATCTTTATGACACTTCAATCCAATTTGCATAATAATTTGGAACAAGGTGTAAATGTTGATGTATGGAGCGGCCATTTTGGGATGCAATGTCTGCCGTAAAAGTCGGAATTGTTGCTCCCACTTTCCCAGTGGGAAATCTGACTTCAGACGGCGTTCTATTATTTACAGTCAAAATAACTCAACAGTCAGATTTTCTTTCTACTTTTTAAATTATATTTCATAAAATTTCAACAATAGTCTTTTTCACTGTACTTTTTATAGTTTTATCAAAATTTTTGCTAAAAAAAGACTTCAAACAGAACCTCTCTTCCGTTCAGTTTTATCTTTTGTCTCTTTTCTTGTTTGGCCACCAAAGCAAACCCAGAACAAACTGATTTAATCCAACCTTATCATTTCAGGCTGGACGGCAGCGTGAGCATCCAAGCAGCGCAGCAGGAGCGAGTTCAGCGTAACGCGTGTGATTATCGCAGGATGAGCCTGAATTCAGCACTGATGGAAGACAAACTGGATATTTCTGCAAAGAGACTGAACTTCAGAGCCTTTTGGTCGGCTAAAATTACAAACCAGCTTTAGAGCTGCAGCGCTAAAATAAACCAGCCACGAAGATGGCGTAGCGTCGTCTTTAAATACACATGAAATACAATATAATATAACGTCCTGCTGCGTCTGACTCCAGGTGAAATAAGCCATAAGTGGGTCAGGCGTTATGTAAGCTGCATATATGTTCTCCTCAGGCGTGATGCGCGCGCTCAAAGAGTCAGAGAGCGGAACAAGTGAATAACTGTATATGGTTTAAACAAAGCAGCAGGACAGAGACCATCGAGCCTCTTAAAATAAGCACAACCTAAACACATCTCTGCATTTCGTCAGGAGCTTCCAGCTTCACTTTTAGGGGTTTATGACTAAGCTCAAGTTTACTATTCATACATAACTGGTCATCCTTTGAAATTAAAGGTGTAGTAAGTAACTTTTATTAAAAAAAAAGTTTTTACATATTTATTACAACTGTCTCCAGGTATGAGACTGAATCTGTGAGAAGAAATGCACGGCTCCCGACCAAAAACAACCAACCAAGAGTCAAAAGGCAGGGCTCAGCGCTAGCAATCATGCTAATGTATCAGCTGGAACAGATTACGGTTCCAGGAAAACCACTTACCAGCCGTCAACGGTGGCCATGCTACAGTGAAAACAGAGAATGAAGCAATGAACCTTAAAAAAATGAGTTAATTTGTTACATGTAATCAAATTAAGTTTCCCACTCTTAATTTATTTACTTTTTTAAATAAATGCAATATATTTACTTGGATAAACTTAATTTGATTACTTGTTACAAACTAATTAATTTTTTGAAGTTGGAACACCTGTTTTCTTTTTCCAGTGTAACTAGCTTTACAATTCATAGCATTCTCTGCTATCTGGAAGAAGCTGCAGCGTTGCAGAGAGCCAGGAGGAGCTGTGAGCAGCGAGTACACAAGCATGATCGACAACACTAAGACCCTCATCTTGGCTCTGATTGGTTGTTTCTTGTTAGCACTGGAAGAAGGCAGAGAAGCCTGATTTTTTCATTGATTTTCTGTCTCATACTAAACTATCACAACACTCAGTTTCAACAGATGCGTAGTAAAAAAAAAACAACATTTTGTTTTTAATAAAAATTACAAATTATAGCCTTAATTAGTGCTAAAAATGGAAACCACATAACTAAGTAAATAAATGAATAAAAAGTATTATTCAAATTTACAGCCGTTGCCACCCCGTGTACTTAACCTTTTGCATTGTATACTTTTAACTTCATGGCATAGAGTATGTTTGTCTTTCAATGTGTGTTTATTGTATTCGAATTTGTTCCACATTTTCCAAACTAAAAAAAATGTTTGTTTTGAGTGTCTTCGTTGGCACAAGGTAATTTAGAGGGGGGATGGAGAGGATGTTCGCCCGGGGAACCAAAAAGGGTCGGACCGCCCCTGCATATATGTGGTGGATTGAGTAATTTTTAAACTGATTATAAAATCTGCAAAAGAGATTTAACAACATCCCAATTCTTTTACCTTTAATTTACCTGGAAATCACTATAGAGAAATAAACTGCAGAGGAAAACAGTCAAATTATATAATAAAGAAAACGATGCAGTCAGTAACTCTTACAACACTCCGCCTGTACTGTCACCAAGTCCTGATGGTGTAATTTGAGGCACATAATCTGAAAAAGAGTGATCTCCTCTGTTTCCTCCCTTAATGTACCAAAAACAAATCAGGCAGGAAACCCAGCTAGCTAAATGGGCTAAACACCAGCGCAGTTAGAAAATATTTAGCTAAATGTTGAGAAATTGAACTGAATGTTATTTAGCTAAATATTGAGAAAAGTTATCTAAATGTGGCAAATATTAGCATATTTAGCCAAATATGCTAATATTTAGCAAGTTACAGGGGAACCGTTTATCCGTCGTCATCGGTGGCTATGCTAACGAGCCTTAGCACATGCTAAAGTTGGTAGAGCACCTAATATTTTCCTTTTAATAAAAAAGGACCCAGCCTGGTAAAAACCAGCCTGCGTCATCCGGAGGGTTTGGACTCTGGCTTTCTAAACATGTTTGTTTCCTGGAGTCTTGGACTCTCCTGATGTTTTCAATTTTAACTAATTGCTAACGGTTGGCCATGTTGTATGGAAGTTTGACGCTATGAAGCTTACCGGAAGTTGCCTGAGCTGTAAGCAACCATCTTTTACAGTAGTTTAGAAGAGACGGCTGACCAAGATGGCTGCTGTTGTTAATCCAATAATCCGACTGAGCGGCTCAGTTCACCTCCATCGCTGCCGCCATTGCGAAAACTACCGGCAGACTAGAAAATGACGTAATCATTCGCAACTTCTCCTTCTGTTCGCTGATTGGCCCGCTGGAAATTCTACGGGAGCGAATCAAAGTTCACGGCAGAAAGTCCAGAGTTTTTTTTATTCATTTATTTGCTTTTAAACCAGGAAGCCATTATAGCGATAAACGCTCTATTTTGGTGGAATAAATAAATCATATTTCAAGCTGATAAACAGTCAACAAATTATGCAATAAAGTTATCAAAAGAAGCTTTCAGCCTATTTATTTCCATTACAAAGGCATCAAAGCAGCTCAGTCTAAAGATGGCAGGCTAATTATTACAGAATATTTTCCGGTTAATGGTGTCTGGACCTGCAAAGCATCATATCCGAACAGAACCAGGTCCAGTTTCCCTCTGTCGGCCAGCAGCAGTCCAAACCCGGACTGCCCTTCATTCACCATCAATAATAAATAATAATGAAGATGGTAATCAATAAAAACCAGAGGATCTGAGTCGGACAGCCGGAGTAATAAACAATGCGCCACTTTATCGGCTCCTCTTTCTTTATGATTTCTTCTTTTTTTCTATATTTAAATGTTTCTGTTCATAAAACACCGAGAAGCTACTTCCTCCCTTTTCCTTCCACCAGTAACTCATCCATCCATCCATCCATCCATCCATCCATCCGTCCATCCATCCGTCCATCCATCCCACCTTATTGTAAACAAAGAGCCTCACACAAAAACAAAACAACAAATGGTTGCAGGTGACGTCAAGTAGAAGCTTAATTGAAATGAAATGGGATGTTTTTGATAAAGTGATCTGAATCCTGCATCAGTCTGGATTGTGGACGTGATGCGCAGGAAGCTGGAAACTGGGTCACCATCCAAAAAGCGGCTCAAATAACTTCAGAATTACGGCAGAAAAGTCGGAGGAAATCAGCTCCTCTTGTGTCTGTGACTGAATCAAAATGGCGTTTCAGCGAGGGACATCAGCGCAAATATCAAAAATAAGAAACAAAGCTGCGTAAATAGAGGTCAAACTTTTATTATTCATTCAAATCGATGCGTTCGAGGTGATAATAAAGAGAGAAAGCAGGAAGAAGATGAACTGATTGGTTCTGATGCGCCAGCGTCTAAACAAAAGACAGCCATCATCACTGCGCCCTGCACTGAAGGACTTTGGTTCCAGCTCCAGGCTGCAAACCCCGCACCCTCCCCTCGCACGCAGCGGGTCCCGCACCTGAAGTGAAGCCCCCCCCCTGCCCCCCCTCAGCTCGGATCCCCGTCAAAAACCAACGTGACAACCAGAACCAGCAGCTTTTAACTTCACCTGGTGTTTGGAGGCGCTGGCAACTTTCCTGACAACGGAGCTCCAGAGGCGACTGCCATAGTGATAGTTATAAGCAAATCTGGCGCAAAAGCGAGAAATTACGCAAACACAAAGGCTGCACTGCGCCCCGAATAAAACCCCGCTGAAGTCCCGTCTGTCACCTGCGGCTTGCGGGTCGTGACATTTGATTTATTGCGGGTTTAACAGCAAATAATCTCGAACACGTCATTCAAAGTCAATGGCCGGGCTGTGTTAGTTGGGAAAACGTATCGAAGTATTAAAAGGATAAACTGAGACCTGCGCAGTCGGAGCTTCACGCATCCGATCAGTTAAAGATTCAATTTTAATGTGCGTTGCGTGTCATCCCGCAAGGTTCCGTCTGTTCGGGTCAATTTGACGGGAATTGGGCAAAAATGTTGGCGGCGCGCGTTACTTCCAGCGGGTTTTCCCGGAATAAAAGTTGTTCGCCGGTGGAAACGGAGGCGGCCGAGCAGGCGGACGGCAAGCCGGATGTGTCCAGCACCGGGCCGGCGCGTCCGGCGGACCGCGGAGGACGCGGGGCTTTTATATTTGACCGCAGATGGAGGATGAAGAAACACAAACGGGACGGCGCCAGTTCCATGGAGTCCGCTAGATCAGCTGCTGGCAGTTGGTGTTTTCAATCACGTCCGCAGATAGGCTTCATAGGCTCAATGGCGCCTGTGGAATAAGACACTTAAAGTGAACCCGGACGCTGAAGACGCACTTTTTTTTTTTTTTTTTTACATTTTTGGACATTTATGCCGAAACTGTTTTTTCTGGCGTTTTGCTTTCAGGACTCTGTTTCGCATTGGGGGGTTTTCTACCGGTGAGGCGTTCAAAAGCGGCGGGGAAATTACACCTCCAAGAGTTTTTGATTAACTTTATTTTTAAAAGGAGAATTGAAGAAGTCACAATGGCAGAGACGTCGGCCGCTCCAGCCAAAGCAAAGCGGGCGTCGAAACCAAAGAAACCCGCGTCGCATCCAAAGTACTCGGACATGATTAAAGCCGCTATTGTTCACGACGCGAGTCGGAGCGGAGCGTCCCGTCAGTCCATCCAGAAGTACGTGAGGAAGAACTACAAAGTGGGCGACAACGCCGACGTCCAGATCAAGATGGCCCTGAAGAGGCTGGTGGCGTCCGGGATGCTGCGCCACACCAAAGGCATCGGCGCGTCCGGGTCCTTCCGGCTCACCAAGCCGGAGGACTCCAAGAAGCCCCCCGCCAAGGCGCCGACCCCGGCCAAGCCCAAAAAAGTGGCCAAACCCAAACCCAAGAAGGCGGCCAAGCCCAAGAAGGTGATCAAGACGCCCGAGAAACCCAAGAAGGCGGCCGTCAAGAAAGTGAAAAAGGTCGCGAAGAAGGCGACACCTGCGAAAACCAAGAAAGCGCCGGTGAAGAAACCCAAAGCGGCCAAAGCCAAGGCGAAACCAGTGAAGAAGACGGCCAAGCCCAAAGCCAAGACACCCAGGAAGGCTGCGAAGGCTTCCAAAAAGAAGTGAACGGCTCTTTCTGAAACTCACTGTAAATACTTGAGGATTTTCTTTTTTCGTATATGTATTATTTTTGTAAGATTTCATGCAAAAAGTCTGTTTATACCTGTAGTTTTTTCCTCCATCCATTGCAGCATCAATAGACTGTAAAAACTAACTGTGGACATTTTCATTCTGTTGATATTTATATAAATATATAAAATATACAGCTGAACTAATGAATAGTTATTGTTGCTGCTCAACAATAACTATTCAAACATCCCAACGTGTTCAAAACTATTTGCAATGTATGTCAATAAAAACAACTTCCAACTTCTTGTCCTCATTTTACACAAATATTACAGAAAGATGCACTTTATTCACATTAAAACTTAACATATTACTCTAACAGCACTTATTTGCATCACATTACCAGAAAAAGGGAAAGTTGTGTTAATAAAAACGTTATGAAAAACCTGCTTCCAGGGGTGTATCCAGAAAGTTTTCTAAGGGTGGCCAAATACGGGGGGTGAGAGTGAGGGCAGCAAAAATCTAAATAAATAATGTTTTAAATTTAAGTTAATGGTGGACATGGAAAAACATTTTAAATGAGGATAATTTCCACTCGTAAATACAGATTAAAGTTTTATTAATACAGCGAAATGTAACTGCAGTTTGGTTTAGATACGTTGATTAAATTCAATTCAAAAATATTTTATTGATCCCAAAGAAATCAATTGCATTAAAAATAAATATGAATTAAAATAAAAATGCTTTATTGATGCTAAATGAATGAATTAAAATAATTTAAAAACTGGAAAAAAAATTGATGGAATAAAATTTTTTGCAGTTAAACTTCTCACCGCTACGCAGAAATAATTATTAAATCCACCCAAATAAAGTAAGTAAAATATATATTTTAATTAGAAAATGAATGACTGAAAATCATCACAGAATAGTTTAATTCAAGTACATTTTTATGGTGAACCTTAAAATTTAGGTCTGTTTTTTTCTGATTTTTTTGTTCTGCAAATTTATATTTTCAAGTATGAATTTAACATATTGAAACATTTTTCACTCATAAAAATAATAAACATGATTTCCTTTTATTTTAGACTAAAATATGTGATTCTGGGTCAGAAATGAGCGTGACAGAAACTCAGAAAGAAACACTATGAGGAATAAAAAAGAAAACAGATTAAAATCAACACAAAGAAACTTCAGTGGATTCATGCATATTGTTTAAAGCAATATTATGCATGAATCCTGTGGAGTAAATGACTTAGGAAGGGAAAAATCATTATGCAAGTTAGACTTTGACTCTACAAAAAGCCAATAATGCAGCGTCAGCTCATTTTAACTTCTCCCAGACACCGAAGCTGATTTTAGAAATTAAATGAAATACAATAATGTCTTAAAGCTAAATAAAGGCAAAATATGATATCTGAAAACGTCAGGTGCAGGAGAGCTTTTCTCCATCATCATTTCAGCTTCAGCAGATGATTGAAGGGGAAATGACACACCCACCTTTAAATGTTCTGCTTCCCACAAATACTGCCACCTTGTGGTAGCGGAGGGAAAAGGCGCTTTTTATTCTACAGCGGGAAAAACAAGAGGCACATAAATACAAGTCAGTGTTAAAAATACTATAGTTAGATGATGTTAATGGCTCCTAAAAAAATAAATAAAACCTGAGGAGAAACTTTAAAAATAGTTCTGATGATTAGAGAAACTTTAAATGCCACGATATTAATTATTCAACACAAAATGTTCATGTTTAAATCAATGAAAGCTCTTAAAACCAAACAATTTCACAAATAATTTCAAATGCACAAACAGAATCCCGGTACCTTATTGGTGCCTTTTTCCTTCAAAACAACTTTAATATCTGAAGAAAAATCCAAAATTCAGATTTTTTTTTTTTAATAGCAAATTTTCAGCTTTCGAGCCCAAAGTTCCTTTCATGTCTTGAAATTTTGTTTTAGATTATTTTCTAAATTTCCTAGAAAAGACTTGGACATTTCTGAGATCAAATCTCAAGATTTCTTTTGTTTTTCTGACGGAAACTGATAATTTTTTCTATGTACAGTGACGTCATTGTACATATTATCAGAACAAAGTCATACAACAGAAAGTCAAAAATATACGAAAATAAACTCATGAAAAATCAAGTCGCAATAATATGAGAAAAAAATACGAGAATAAACATTAGCAAATTTTCTGACAGAAACTCATCAAAATACTCATGAAGGTAAAGATTGAACCAGAATAAATATCTGAATAAAGTCGCAACTTTAGTAGAATGAAGTAGTAATTTTGTAACTCCCACATAAAAAATGAGGGATGTTGAGCATCATGTGAAATTTAAATTTGGTGTCAGTTTAACAAATAAGAGAATCTTAAATAACAGGCGGCCGTCAGATCTACAGAACTAAGATTTTCCACTAATTTTCTTCTGGTAATATTGTGTCTTTATTCCACTAATATTATGACTTTAGTTCCGTAAAACATATCTTAGTCGGGCCTTAATACTCCGTTATACACTTTTTAATAAACACAAATTTAAACTTCTGACCAATCAGACACCACTATGGACAGGGTTCTGTACCTTCAGCTCCGATGTAGCTTAGCGTATTTTCGGTGCTTTGCGCGCAGGAGTACGTTCCGGTCCCGCCTGCGTCAGGCCGTCAGGATGTCAGGACGTCCCGTCTAGTTACTAAATGGAGGCCAGCAGATTTGTCTCTATCTTGTTAGATTTTGGGACATTTTAAACCGTAGGAAAATGAGAATCGCGACTCGTTGCACCCACTCCGGTCTGGTCTTTTATTAAGCATCAAGATCTGTTCACTTTCAGTAAGAAAAAAAGTTTTTGAAAAGTCACAGAAATGTTTCCTGCAGAACCATCCGCCTCTCAGCTTGGTTGGTGTTGGGCAACAGGAACCAGCAGCAGGTTCTGGAACTGGGTCAGTCAAAAACAGAGTCCAGCTTCAGTCTCATTAAAACAACCTGGAGGTGAGGAGAGGAAAGTGGAGGCAGATAATCGCAGCATGTTTTCCTTCAGTCATTCAGACACAACAGCGTCAGGGACATTGTAGATGGAATAAAAAAATTAAGAAGTACATCTCTTAGAAAAGTAAAGACAAAATGCCAAAAACAAAACGTCAGGAATGAGATTTATCTCAGAAACTTCCCAAATATTTTGGAAATTTTCACACTTCTTGAAAATTTTGAAGTTTTTTTCTAGTAAATTTGCAAGTTTTCCAACAAAAATGTCCTATTTTTTTCTACAAAATTTCTTAGATTGATCTCAAAATTTGTAATTTTCTCCAGCAATTTTTCGCCTTTTCAAAATCAGAAATTTCCACTTTTTTTCTAGAGATTATTTTCTAAAAATATGAGTTTTTTTCTGAGTTTGAAGACTCACATATTTGCTAGAAGAAAACTCCAAAAGTTGAAAATGTTTGACTTTTGAAGCTAAACAAAATCTTTCTAGAATATTTCTGAGATTAATTATAAAACTTCAGATTTTTTCTTCAAATTTTGTTTACTTTTCAAACAGAATGTTACTTTACTTCCCTTTGACTTGGTAAAGCCCATTTAGATCCAGATCTCATTTTCAAGGATTTGTGCAGAAACTTTCAAGAAAAATTCTGATTTTTTTTGGCTGAAATTTACAATTTTCTTCTATTCCCTAACACTTTGTTGCAAACAGTTAAAATCAAAACAGTTCATTTCCTCAATAAAAGCAAATGTCTTCATGCAACAGAAGCAACCTCACCATCAGAGGATTTAAACCGCGGTGAATGATTAGTGAAGCGAAATCTTCCTGTTCAGGGTAAAACCAGTTATTTGGCAATAATATCAGGATTTCATGACGTTTTGTAGCAGCTTGTCTGAACGTCCAACACTCTGATTCTGAATAATTTGGCATCATTTTCATTTGCACGCGCTGCTTGCATGCAGAACATGATCTGTAACTCGGATCTCCTGACGGGGCAGCAGGAGGCGGGACGTCTTCCTGATGAAAGCACCGTGGTGTTCAGGAAGAGAAGCTGCTCTTCAGGCTAGTTCCAACGTAGCCTGGTGAAGCGTAAGGCAGCAGCAGCGGGGGGAATAACCTCCAGCAGAGGTCAGAGGTCAGACAGAGAGCAGGACAGATGGAAAACGGCTCGGCCTCTGGGTTTGGTCGTGACGGATGGAGATAATCGTCGGGTCATTTTAGCCGAGCCACGGCTCTGTAGACGGCGAAACCCAGAACGGCGACCACGGCCGAGCCCAGAGCCACCCGCAGCCAGAAGGAGGCGCTGCTCAGGTCCGACCCGTTCAGGTGGCTGGAAAACAAAAAAAAACATCCGTGAAAAACAAAACAACAAGTGGTTTCCGCTAGAGCCGAAAAATACCAGAACGTTTTTCATACCAGGTCTGATTAAATAAGCTTTTTTCATTTTCTTTACTAAAAAATAATAAAATAAAAAATGACAGAAAATATTTAAAAAGTGGATGTTTTTTGGAGTTTTAGGTCCAGGCTAAATAAGTAAGCTTATAAGTTTACTCTCATAATTAAAATAAAAAACTGCAGCTTGGCTCCAAACACCATGAAGTTGACCTGAATTCAAGTCCTAATAAATAAAAGCTGTGAAACAAGATGGCCGCCATGACATCACTATGGAAACTCAAGGAATGCATCGTGGGAAAAATAAATTAAAAAAATTTTTATAATTAAATTAAATAAAAAGTTTGATTAATCAAATCTATTTATCACCCAGCCCTCTTGTTTTGCATATTTCAAATTCACATTCAAAAATACATTATTGACCCGAAAGCGAAATTATTTCATGACGGTTCTGGTGTTGGTTCTGGTGTTGGTTCTGGTGTTGGTTCTGGTGTTGGTTCTGGTGTTGGTTCTGGTGTTGGTTCTGGTACGTACGGGTGCATGGCGGCCCAGGCCAGCCTGCTGTAGATGCTCCTGCCGGCGGCGTCGAGCGTCAGGCCGCAGAACGGCAGCGGCGGCGGCAGGCGGTGCTTGTAGCAGAACTCGGCCGGCGTCACGCCGTGGAACTGCTTGGCTTCAGGAAGGTCCGCTTTGGAGGCGACCAGAACGCACGGAACGCTGCCGTCCATGTAATGCTGCTAAACATGGACGACACAGAGAAACTTCAGTCAGCAGCCGCCATTTTGACTGGCTGCTCCTCTGAGGAGCAAAAAAATTCAGTTTCTATCGTCTGACTGCAACTGGAAAATATCCAACATAAAGATGATTTTTATTTAATGCAGCATTTCTGCTGGAAATGTTGCTGAGTATCAATCACAATAAAATAAACATTTTAAAAATGATATTTGAATTAAAGTCAGAGCTTCTAGATTTTCCATGTTAAACTTTCAGATTATGCAACTTTCCACAGATCTTCAAGTTAATTTGAAATTAGGAAAAACTGGAAATACTGGAGTTGACAATGAAGACTGGAGCAAAGGAAAGAAGAAAAGTGAACTGAGGAAAGAAGTGAAAAGGCGACCAGACAGAAACCAACATCGGTTGTTCAAATCGACTCGGCTTTACTGATCAGATTGACGTGTAAAAATCTACCAACGTCTGCTGATACGGCTAACGCTAATGCCAATAATGCTAAAGCCAATAATGCTAAAGCCAATCTTGCAAACGCAGTTCTTGCTAACACCAATAACGCTAACACTGATAATGCTAAAAATGCTAATGGGAGTAAGGCTAAAGCTGCTAATGCCAACAGGGATAACTAAATCTGGTAACGCTAATGCAGATAAAGCTAATGGCAATAACTAACAGCTGTAAGGATGACATGCTAATGCTAATGCGCTAACTGAAACTCATAAACTCATTAAATCATAACTTTAGTTTGTTTGATCTTTCTGATCTTTTTAAGCTGAACCCAGAAACCAGGTAGAAACACCTGGACATCGACCTTTCACCGCTGCGGCCTTGACCTTGACCTCCACACTGACCTTGTAGATGCTGGCGCAGTAGTCGAAGGAATGGGGATCACTGGCGTCGTACATGAGACAAGCAACGTCGCAGGCGGCGTCCGACGCCTTGAGGAACTCCGTTTCCACATCCACCTCGTTCAGCTGCACAGGAAGGACGGGAGGGAGCCGGTCAGGCTGGGGTCAGAGGTCAAAGGGCAGCAGGTCTGATACTTACGATCAGGTATTTCTCCTGGTTGCCGATCTGAACTGTATTTATGACATAGGGTGAGAAGGCACTGCTGGCGTTTCCTTTACTCTGATAAATAAAAACCAGAAAATGAAACGGTTTACAGCATGAAACGGGTTTTCATTTTCCACCGTTTATTTTTTTCGACGGCGACGAACCAGAACGCTGCGGCCCACGAACGCCTGCAGGAAGGCGGTCTTCCCGGTGCCGCGCGGTCCGATCACCTTGCAGAGAAACGCTGACCTCTGAGTCTGACGCTTTTCCAAATCCACATCCTTCTCCCGAGTCACTGCATCCAAAAAAATTAAAACAAATAAATGGCGAAATATGTAAAATTGGTTTTAAACCTCAACATTGATTAAGGTCTAAAAATATTTAAAAATTAAGGCGTCACAGATTAGAAATATATTTTTTTTCTTCTTTAAAAATTCAAACTTTGTAGATAAAAACAAATGAACTAAAAAAAGACAGTTTCAAGTCACGATTCTTTCCAAATTTAGGCTTTTAATCAAACATTACATTGAACTTTATTACCAAACTGTGATGTTTGAAAATCAAGCACTTTCCTATTATCAATAATTATCAATCATTTAATATTTGAAAGATTTTTGTTTTTTATTTAGTGGGTAGAAAACCCATAAATTTTACACGAGTAGAAATACTTGAGAATAAATAACTCAAGTAAAAGTAAAAAGTAGAGCGTAGTGAAAATAATCATAAAAGTAAATTTTCTCAAAAACGTTACTTAAGTAAATATAACTAGTTGCTGCCCAGCAGGTGTTTTCTCACCTGTGACGGCTGCGGTCTGCGACTCTTGCTCGGTCAGGATGGGGTATCCCAGGTAACCCAGGAGCTCCAGGCAGCGATGGACGTCCAGGTACGCAGAGAGCCTGAAACCACAAGCTAAAGATTCAGCTAACGCTCGTTCACACGGCAGGACGTCAAAACCATCAGCAACCTTCGGTATAACAGGGTCAACAGAACAGATTTCACTCACTGACACTCAGATCCCAGACAAAAAATCACATAAAACCTCATCACCAAAATTTTTCTTTGGTCTGATTTTATTTTTTGTTACTTATATGAATTATTGTCATTTTGTTCCTTGAAATACCAAAACTTCTTTTTTATATTGGTTCATCTGATGATTATTTGTAGGAAAGTTACTTTGAGTTGTACTTGAGTAAAATCATGTTGACGTAGTTTTACTCCTAATTTTTGGATACTTAACGCAGCAGGATTATCGGCTATCATAAAGATTCGTCCCGATAATCTGCTCTGAGATAATCTGGAATCAGGAAATGAGGACAGATCGTCCTGCTGTGTGAACTCGGCTTTACTCCGAGCGTTTGGGTCACCTACATCCACTGACAGTGGTAGCCCTGGTTGGTGATGTAGCCCTGATCCGTGGTCGGCACGGCCAGGGGGACGTCGGCGCCCCACGGCATGTAGGGACAAACGCAGAACAGGTTCTGCAGCTCCGCCGGCGACAGGGCGGCGTCCTGATCCTGAGCAGAAAAACAGCCGGACTCAGCAAAATCAGACGACCTTTACCGGCTGACCTTCCTGTGACTGGGACTGGCCTCGTCGTATTTATCAAACAGCTGCTGGAGGAACTGGTGGCCCAACTGGTTGATCTCTGTGCTGCAGCCCACAGGAACTCTGAGTCTGAAAACACACAAAACAGCCAATCAATGAGAAGAGCAACTTATTTTACTTTTACAAACACAAATAATCAAAGTTCATCAATTTATACAATAGAAACATTCAAACAGAAATTTTAAGTGATGACAGAAATTCTGATAATACTCATATTTTCTAGATATCTAAAACATCTAGTGGCGTTAAAGAGTTATTACAGATCAGGAAAGTCAAACTCATTTTTATTTTGGGCCAAATCCAGATTGTGGATGTCTGTAGTGAAACGTAACGATAAAACCCAAAAACAAACGGCTAAAATTTCAATAAAGCTAAATACTAAATTTCATTTCAGATTGACGTAATTTGGCGAAGTACAAATGAAAATTATGGAAGAAAGTTACTGAAAAAAAGAGCAAGCAGAGAAAGATTTAATCAAAGTACCAGAATGTGTATTGTGTGGAATTGAAACAAACATTTTCATTTGTTTACATGGATATATATACATATACATCAGTCTCACCGCAAACTCATTCAGTTTTTGAGTAAAACTGGAGGAAATGTGAGGCTGTTTAACCAGAAGCCAGAGCATCTTAAACACTTTTCTGAACTGCTCATATATATAGTCATAAATTCAACGTAATATTAGTCCTGATTTGATCTTTTCTGTCTATTGAGCCATAAAATCTCCAGAAAAACAATAATAATAAATGTACTAACTCGGGGTACAGGTAGTCGTCAGTCAGCTCCAGGTTGTCGTCATAACCAAACTTCCTGAGGATCGTCCAGGTGGTTTCATGCCGGCCTCTTTGGATGAATAAAGTGTTTAGAAACAGAAAACCTGAAAAACAGAAACCGTGAATGTAAATGAAGCCAGCAGATAAATCAAAACCTCGACCTGATGTTTCCTACCGTTCAGGGTCAGGCCGTTGTCTTGAACCCCGTCGCTGGTGTTTTTCCACACCACAGTCTTCACGTCGTCCAGAGCCTGAGGGGCCAGAGGATTCCCAAAACACGACTTCTAAACGGAAAATATGAAATGTTAGCATGAAAACTTTGATTTAAACAACAGCTGGACAATAAATTAATAACTCTGTGTCAGACACATGATCAATGTTAACAGATAATACATCAGACATGAACTGTAATGCAGAACTGCTCGGCATTCTGGGAGATGTAGGCTCAACCTCTCACGGCTAGCTAAGCTAACTCACTCTCTTTTTGGTTGCCTAGCAACCAAAAAGACCTAGGCTGGGTAACTGGCGCAGCAGCAGTTTAAGGTTTTGCTTCATAACTGCAAAAGAATAAAAATTGTGAAATGAAAACTGGATAAAACAGGAAAGGCAACGCCACAAGTTTGCAAGTATTTCAGATATTGAAAACAAAACTAATCAATAATTATTGATTCTGACCAATATGAAACTTATACTGTGATAATTTTTTCAGCCATGTTGCAGTTTTGGGTAAAACATATTTACAGACAAAGTTGTTTTTATCTTGAATCCAAAGAGTGAGTGAGTACATATATATATACAGTTTACAGGTCTGTATTTTTTTTTAGAAAATCTCTTTTTTTCATCTGTTTCCTCCATTTAATGATGAATTTATTCCTAAGTTAGCTGACTGGAGGCAGAAGCTGAACGGACGTTGGAAGTGATTCTGAACCTGGAAGCTGTTGAGCTCAGCGTCGCTCAGGATGTGATCGTTGTCCTGGTCAGAAATGTAGAATATTCTGCTCAGAGCTCGAACACAAGCTGGCTTCAGCTGCAGGAGAAACAAACCGTTAAAGCTTCTGCAACATGAAACATTTATTTTGGACAGAAGAAAAAGACCTGTTTGTCCTCGGGGTCGTAAAGCGGAGCGGTGGGGTGGAGAACGGCCTTCTGGGCGTAGTAGAACAGCTCAGAAATGTTCTTCAGGTTCTTCGCAGAACACTGGGAGAGAAACGGAAACGCTTGGCGTCAGAAAGTGAGAGTTAAAGCAGAATATCGGAGCAGGACGTGAGCAGCTTCACCTCAACGCACGTCTCGATCTCAGAGAACTGGTTCATAATGGGAAGAATGGTTTCCATGGAGCTCCCACTGCGCAGGTCAGACTTGTTCCCAACCAGGATGATGGGAACCCTGACAGACACCATCATGTCATTAATACAGAAACAGAGAGGATCCAGTCCATGGCTAAAACATTCATATGATGCTCTACATGTAACTCAAAACATCGCAACAATTAACGGTATTTTCCTAACCAGGGGCGGAGCTAGACTTTCATACAAGGGGGCCCAGAGGAGCTACATGGTAAACAGCACCAAATGTTATTAAACTGGAACTAACATTTATTTTAATAATATGTTTTTCTATTTTATTCTTCATCAGAGCGTCTTCAGTCAGAGGCTTCTTCAGATTCGCTGTAATACAGACTGCTACAGGAGATCCTTCCTGCCATCAATACCTCTGTGAAGAATCTTAATGAGTTACAACATTTAATTTCCCTTTGGGATCAATGAACTCTTTTTAAATCTGAATTTGAATTCTATCAATAATTCTGACGATTAATCAGATTAGAAAATGGCCTCCCTCTCTCTAAAATCACCCTGCAGCAGAAGAAGAGTCTAAACAGGAACTACGTTCCTGACACATTTCTAACTACAAAGATCACAAGTCCTGTAAAGCTGCGGCCATAAATCATGTCCGTCTTCATCTTCACTCTATTCGAGCGCTAATGTTTGAGCGCTAATGTTTGAGCGCTAATGTTTGAACGCTAATGTTTGAACGCTAATGTTTGAACGCTAGCTGTAGCGGCCCGTCGATCGCCTGGAGTTCCCTTCTGGCTCCGCCCCTTTTCCTAACAACAGTCCAAGTTCAATGAATTCCCGTTGTGACACGTACTTGTTTCCTTTCTCTGCATCTCCGTTGACGAGAGGAATCCACTTGGTTTTAATCTGGAAAACAAGAAACCATTAAAGTACAAACAGTATGAAGTGATGCTAGTTGATATAACCTGAATATCCAGTGGTTACCTTCTCTATCGTGTCCTCATTGGTGACATCATACACCACACAAACTACGTTGGCCTGTGAAGGTTGGGAAAAACAAGATGGCGGCTTATGAGGTTTAAGATGCTAAAAATGTCCACCAAGCAGGAAGAGACCCGACATGATGCAACACCTGGTAAATACAACCTCTGTTGGTGTTTTTTGGTTTTCACACCAACGTCACTTTAACACCAGAAAACACGTTTGAACCGACAATTAAAGTCTCTGTTTTCAGTTTTATTGTTAAATAAACCCTAAAAACTAAAGTAGCTTGAAGTTAATAACAAAGAAAAGAAACATTTTTTATTTCAACTCCCTGACAGAGGAAAGTTTTGGCCCAAATGAAAAAATTAACTCTGAACTCGAATTTATCAATTTAACAGCCGGATGGACGTTACCTATTACGACAGGAAGTGGTAATAGGATGACTTTTTTAAATACACAAACTTAAATAAGTATGATTTTTAATTACCTTTCTAATTTAATGAAAGCACCACAACTGCTAAATTTTGTTTTTTCGACATAAGCAAAATGTCAACACAGTTTTTTTTGTAATAAAAACGCAGCTAATGATTAGGTAATTGCATCACTTCCTGTTTGTATTCTAGCGCATAAAAACACATTTTCTGCTGGTGCACTTTGTTTTTGTAAACCTTCGTGTTTCTCCTGTTGGACCACTGAAACACGCTGGATGAGTTTTTCTAACATTTATCAATAGATCGCAGTGAATTTACCTTGACGATTTCATCTCTGAGAACTTCATCACTTTGTTCCTTTTCTGATGGAAACAACAGAAAACCAAACAAAACTTAAAATATTGACTTTCAGAAGATAATTTTGATTCTAACAGCAGCCACCACTGCTGGTCCGGTACCGGAGTAATCCACGATGTGAGTGGGAACTTTCTCAGGAGTCACGTCGGCCGGGATGGTGATCTCCTCGGCTCTGGGTGGAACCTTCAAAATAAAAGCAGACAAATGTTTCAGGTCACGACGTCATGGACAACATGGCTGAAAAACGTATCACGATGTAAGAGTTTCATATCAGTCAATAATTATTGATTTGTTTTTGTTGAAAGTATCTGAAATACAGTCAGACTGTTGTTGTGATTTTCCTGTTTTATCCAGTTTTCCCTCCATTTTGTTTTTTAGCAGTTGGGAGGCAAAGATTGGAAACTTGAAACCACTTCTGTCCAATTAATTGTCAACAACTAACATGATTAATAATTAATGAAGATTAATCAATTTATCATTTCAGCCTTATTGGAAACTGATTAATTGGCTCATGGATGGACAAAAGAACAAAACATTTAGAAAACAGAACTGGGAATAAAAACTGGAAATACAAAAACATTTCACACATTTATTCCATTAACATTCAACCAAAGAGACGTTCAACTCAAATCAATACGGAACAAAGTCGAGGCAAAAACCACTGAAAGTTGATATATTTTTGCATGAAAAGAGTAAAAATATGTTTACAAAATAAACTGAAGTTATTTGTGTATTTATATTTAAAAACAACAATTGTGCTACAATTTCTGGTTTTTTTTTTATGACTTATTGATAAATAAGTCATTAAAAATCACCAGAAATGCATTTTAAAGATGAACTGGAGTTCACTGGGCGTAACAATAAGTCCATTAGGTGCTTTTTGTCAGAAATATGCATTTTTAAGTGAAACCCTGGCAGCAGTGACACTTACCCGCTCTGGAAACTCTTCTCCCACCAGAGACATGATGAGGGACGTCTTCCCCACCTTGGCTGCAGAAACAGTGAAGCATTGCATTCAAAAAACCTAAATACTCTCACATTATTGTAGAAATATGGATTGATATCATATGAAATAAACATGGCGGATACCTGTGGATATTTTTTTGAAATGTATTTTTGCATAATTTCAACTCTGTTGATGCAAAAAGTAGAATATGTAGCCTAAGAGTTTGTTTTAAAGTAACTTTTCTGCAAGGTTTTTTTTTTTCTAAAAAAAAAAGTCTTGAGTCAATAGATCACTGGATTTTGGAGATACAAGTAATATATAAAAGCATGCAGAACGGTGAGTCCCAAATAACAGAACAGGTAAGACGTGATCTGATGTAGCAACCAGCTATTTACTTTATTAAATTCTATTAAAATTATAATTACATATTTCTGAATGAAGAAAAAACACATTTTATCCCAAAATGCGCCAAATACAAACCAGCAGTGAGACCTCCTGTTAATACAAAAGCTTTGTTATTCTGCCAGACAGATGCAGCATTTGGAGGTCAAGTGAATCTACAGAAAACATTATATATTTATTGTCACTGGAGGTATTTTACCCTGTTCTAACATTTACACATTAAGGAAAAGTATTGCTTTAACTACTCGTTATGAAAAAAGTTGACTTGGAAATATGTTTCTTTTGCCCTTATTTTACTCATTTCATATTTTGTTATTTGAAAAACCAGAATTAGAAAATAACCTTATACTTTTGTTAGTCCGATTAGATTATTTTTCACAAATTAAATCACAGGTCAGCATAGAATAAAGTGAGACAAAGCATGTTCAAACTGAGGTAAAAATATAAAAACAGCAAATTTACAACATAGGAAAAGTTACACTGTACAGTTATTAAAAACAAACCAGAAGAAATGTGCAAATGAGTAGGATAAATTAGAAAATGTTCGAATCTTAAAGTTAACTATGACTAACTTGATGTTTCCAATCTGTGGATTTCAGTAATTATAACTGAAGGTTTTCACACAGCTTAACTATCAGTTTAAACTTTGAAGCTAAAACTCATAAAGCTGCCATTTAGGAAATTAATACTTTAAACACAGCAAATTTGCCAAAGCATAACTTTATCGTTAAATGTGGAGCCGCTTCAGAAACATTTAGTGATGATCCTGAACAACCAAAGTTAGTTAGCTGCTCCTGCTAATGTTTGCTAGCCGTGTAGCTTGTTAGCTGTCAGAGTTGGATACTTACGTTCCCCCAGTAAAAGTATCCTGACGTCTTGCTTCATGTTTCCTCACTCTGGGAAGAAGAGCTAGCTGTGCCGAGCTGCTACGCAGACATTTATCTTTCATTTGAACGTCAAAATTTCAAGATGAACCCAAACGTGCGCCTTTTCACGCCGATATTCAGGGAAGGTGAAACCCGTTTACTGTTCCGGTTCACGAAGCGGAGCGCGCAGAACTACGACCCCTGCTGGACAAAGTGGTTACCACAATCCAATATGGCGCATAGGGGGAAAATGTGCAACATGATTTCTAACCTGTTGGAGCTGGTAGGCTACACAAAAATTGAATTAAAACTGTAGCAATACTGGTAGATAAAGCAAAAAGTAGCCAACTAAGAAATTATTCACGTAAGACTAAAAATCTATTTGTAAAAAAAACCCCAACTACTCAAGTAGAGTAGGAACTGCCTGATCATAACGTGACTTTAATTTTACAACAATATCATCAGACAATATATATCTATAATATGCACATTCATTTTTTTTTAAAGAAAAAAATACAAATGAATAACATAATTATTATTAAAAAATAGTTTTTAAACACAAGAAACACTTCCAAATAATTTTTTCTATAAATAAAACTTCTGAAATAATGTGATTTTAATGAATAAATAATTAACAGCAAATCTATAAAAACATCAACAGACGAGCATAAATAGACATCCAAGTTCAAATTAAAATATATTAATTAGCGTAATAGCTTTATTTAGTATCTTCAAAGTAAACTTTCAGGCCATTCACCAAGGCACATCATTATTGGATTTTAGGGAATAAATTGTTTATTTTTGTATCTAAAGAAGGTATTAAATTGTTTATTTGCACCTTTTAATGTATGTCTAAGGTATAACAAAAAGGCTTAAATGAAAAACCAGCAGAATGTTGCAATTTGTGTATCCGATTAATCTTTGATATAATCGATTACTTGATAACTAAAAATAATCGTTAGTTGCAGCAGTATTTTTATTTTTTTTTTACTTTTAGTCATTTTATTTTTGGGTGTCAAAGTTAAAACCACAGTTTCCAGCAGTTATTTGTTTAAAAATGTGAATTTCATGGTCTCCCACATAAAGGCCCATTTAAATATCTTTTGGTCTATGGTTGTAATGGGATAAAATGTAAAAAATCTGAATATATTTGCAAGACTGCATCTGTAAAAATGGCTGACATGCTGCAGTTGCAGTCAGTTTGGGCTCATAATAACGGCTGTCAGTTTCTAAAGAACTTAACGGATGATTGTGCTTCAGCAGGAACATTCACTCAGTTTTTTTTCCAAGAATATTTGTTTTAACATCATGAATTATGCTGGACTCCACAAAAACCACGATTCTAAGCCAAAGACCCGAACACTGGAACTGAGAAGCCACACAGCAGAATCTTTCCCATAAATAGGCTTTATTTTTAAAACCGTACACGTAAAAATCTAACTCGGATTCATAAAAAGTCTGTGGAACGATAAAAACCGGAACAATAAATGGATAAATAAATCTACAGAAACAGAGGTTGGGTCAGAGGCCCGGCACTTCCCAGAGCAGAACCTCGTCGTACGCGACGGAGAAGAGAAGCGATCCGGACGGAGAGAAGCGGCACGTCTGCAGAGCGTCGCTGTGCTGCAGGAAGTCCTGGAACCGTCCGCTGGTCGACTTGATCAGCTTCAGGACTCGCTCTGATGGGAGGACAGGCACCACATGAGGATCTGGTTCACACTGAAAGGCTTTTTGTAGCAAGTCCAAGAAAACCATCTAATCATTTTATAGTTTTAATCAGTCTGATACTTCTGGCATTAGGGATGAAACGATTAATCGTTTTCTTTTTTCTCGCTCGCTGTGTCGGCTTTTCGCTACACACACACTCGTTGCCATAACAACTGACACCACTTTATGTTTAGGGATTCAACATCAAAAACACCAAAACGTTTCCCACACAAACAGAACATTCAGTCCGTTACAGTTTCATGTTTTCAGGCTTGATGTTTATTTTGTTGCTACTAATAAGTGATCGTCTGAACACAGTGGTGATTGATCAGCTCATTTAAACACCTGATCTGATGACGATCGATCAGAGTTGGTATTTAGGTCGCATTTTTTATATTTTTTAACTGAACCGAAACACACAGAATTCCACAGCACATCTAAATGTTACGGTTGCCATAGTCAAGCTAGCAT
Source organism: Alfaro cultratus (assembly GCA_903066825.1). Classification (NCBI taxonomy): domain Eukaryota; kingdom Metazoa; phylum Chordata; class Actinopteri; order Cyprinodontiformes; family Poeciliidae; genus Alfaro; species Alfaro cultratus. Next base: position 15,757 of record CAEFZX010022712.1, on the reverse strand, counting down.
AACTGACCTTCTTCCCTCTCCCTCGCTATTGTTTTCTTAATTAAAACATTTTCCTGACCTTGCTATTTAGTTCTGATAGTGTTGATAATTAGTATCAAAGCACTGAGTCCTTTTTTCTTTTATGTATTATGCTTACATATAAGATTTAGTGCGTTATATTGACAATTTAACAGCTAAAACCAATGCTAGTCGTCGTTAGCCAGCAGCTTTTCGCCCTCCAGCAGTGAGAGGCGTGACGTCACGCTGCAGCTAGTCTACAGTTAATATGACAGTAATAGTCCCAAACTTCAGTCGCCAACTTTGTTACCAGTCCTCACCTTTGCACCCCACAGCTATCAGGTGACCCCTGGCAGACAGGCTAATGCACGTGGCCCAGTGGGTCAGGGAAATCTTCTTAATGATCTGAGGTGAAGAAAACAAAAGGTTTAACGATTATTCTTACCAATCTGGACAGAGGAAAACAACAGGAGGCAGGAAGTGAAGTGTGATACTTGTTTTTTAGCCAGGCTGTAGAAGGACAGCTCTTTCTCCAGGCCGTAGCCGGTGTAGAGCAGCAGGCTGGGGTCTGCTGGGTAGAAAGCGGCCAGGCTGGATGGCAAACTGTCCTCCTGACAGGTTGAGTGACAGATTGGGATTATTTATACTACAGAAATAAAATAAAAATCGATCCTAAACATGTGAAACTGCCTCCTGTCACTGCTGATGTTCACTCCAAACAGATAAATACTAAGAATGAAAACCAAACACTGATTTAAAATTTCTACATACATTTACTTTTAAAAATATGGGAAGGTCTAAATCCTTTCCAAGGAACAGTTTGTCAGATAGCAACCAGAGGTTAGTGGTTATCATTTATCATTTATGGTTACACATTTTTCTTTATCATTATGATAAATTTCAATTAATGATGTTTAAACACAATTAAACTGTCCAAATTGTTGGGATTGCTGGTTTCACCATTTTTAATCACTGCTTGTTCAATAAAGGTGCATCAATAATGTAAAATATGAATAAAATCAGTTATTTTGTGTTTCCTTGGGAATCAGTAAAAAATAAAGTTAAAATAAAACCAGGAGCCGAACTTCAGAGCTGGGCGGAGCGGGAAACGACAGCCAGTCCAGCAGGTCACACTTCTCCTTGGACCAGTTGGTGGCCCAAACGCTGACCCGTCTGTCGGCGCCGGCAACCAGAAACATCTCATTTCCTTCCAGTCCAAACTGCTTACACTGAGGACGAAGAGAAAAAGAGCCACAAGATTTTAGCTAAAGCCCAAAACTTCACGATAAAAACTAAAAACAGGATAAAACAAACTGTTTTTAAAGTTTAACTCTGCTTGTTAAACCAGTTTTAACTTTAAAATGTTTAAAAAGATGCCAGATATTTACATACAGTTTGAATATTAGATACAGGGCTGGACAATAGATCAATAATATATATTGTGATCGACACACAGTCAATACTAATAGATAATACATCTGATATATTTAATATTTATCAGAATATTTAACATTCAATATAATATTGCAGGTTATTTGTTGCTAGGCACTCTTCGGTTGCCTAGCAACAACATGCCGGGTAAGTTCCCCCAAAGTTTGGTTACCTAGCAACGACTTTTAGGGTCAGTTACACAGCAGAAGTTTAAAGTTTCGCCACCATAACCGACTAAAGGAAACAATGAGAGGAGAGAAAACCGAATAAAACAGGAAATATTACGAATCAGTTTGGTAGTTTTTCAGATATTTAAAAATATCAATTACTGAGTAATTATTGATATTGACTGAAACAAAACGCTTCTTCCAGCCCTAATTAGTTACAAACAGTTTAAATACTAAATACTGTTGGTGTTGGATTTAACTTTGGTATAATTTTGATTTATTGCATTTTATTTAAGAAATAAAATTAAATAAACTTTTTCCATCTGGTTGCCCGATTAAACGTGAAAATAACTGAAGCAAATAATAAAATAAAGGTCAGTTGCAGCCCTGACCCTCATGGTGTTTTAATCCCTTCATAACGGAGTCAGTCTGGTTTCAGTTCACCTGTTCGCTGACGCTCTGGATCGAGTTGATCGCTGCTCCTTTGTGATCCCTGATGACTCGAATCGTTGCTCCGCTGATCGGGCTGCTGACGGCGACCAGACCATTACTTCCTGCTGAGAGGATCACATGACCTGAAGGAGAGACAGAACCGTCACAAAGGAATCCGTTCGTCCCGCAAGCAAGAACGATTCAATACGACCAAAAATGAATCAGTTGAATGAATTGGTTTGGACAGCGCTGCATCGAGGTCGGTGTTGGTGGTGATTAGCGAGCGTGACGCAGCGTTTTCTCACCGCTGGCGGAGTAAGTGATGGCGGTAATGGCTGCCTGATGAGGCCGCAGCTTCATCTCCATCTCAGTGGAGGACAGCTGGAAGATCCGGAGCGTCCCGTCGCCGTAGCCGGCGGCGATCCGCGAGACGTCGATGCAGGACGACGGACTCCAGCACAGACAGCCGCAGGCCTGAGCAGCACACAGGCCAAAGGTCAAGGTTCACTCAGGGCTGGACGATAAGCCTGAAAGACTTATCACCATAAAAGCCTTTCATATCAGTCGATATTGATAATTACTGATTAGTTGTTTGTTTTAAATAGCTGAAATACCGCTGCCGTTTATCCAGTTTTCTCTCCACGTTGTTTTTTTTATTTCTTAGAAGTTATGAAGCCAAGGGGGGAAAACTTGAACCTGCTCCTGACCCAGCAGGTTGTTGCTAGGCAACCAACCAGAGAGTGAGTCGATTCCAACCTACTGAATATCAGATCTTTTATCTATTGATATTGATCACGTGTTTATCGCGATATTACTATTGATTTATTGTCCAGACATTGTTTCACATCACTGTGTTTTAATTATTCCTGCAGGTGAATCACTCAGATATTACTTAAGTTACAAAAATATATTATTAAGCAATCAGGCTGATAAATAAAGTGGGATATCGTGAAGCAACTAATAAACTTTTTATTCAAAGCAATACCATTTGGTTTGGTTTGACTTTATGGTAATAAAAGTCAAAGTTGTATGTATGTAAGCAAAGTTTACATACAAACAAAATAAATATAAAACAAAAGCAAAGACATTGTATATATAAAAATACTGGAAATAATGTATGAAACATTGAACAAAAGTTTTCCTTCTGGAATTCAGAAATGATTTAAGTTAAGAAAGTAAATATAATTTGCTAAAGAGGAAAGAAAATTAAAATCTGGATGTGTTTCAGTTATCAGCGTGAAATGATTGATGGAAGGATTATCACAAATTTTGTGCTTTAAATGTAGTTTATGTTTATACATGTATATTTAAATATAAAGGGTAAGTATACGTACTTTCATTACTGCAGGCTGCTGAGTCAATGAGTCTGGTCCTCTTTTGGTAAATTATTGGTTTGTAAAGTGGTATTTTGTTTGTTTTTATTTCCTGTACAGTTGTTAATTTACCAGAGTAAAGTGTGACCTGACAGCAGCTGCAGGGCATAAAGAGATGTTCTCTGATGTTCTCCCACCTGGTTGATGACCTGGAACTGAACCACCAACTCGAAGCTGCCGGTCGACCAAACCCTCACGCTGCCGTCCTGGCTGCAGGTGGCGAAGCGGCTCTCATCGCGGCTGAAGACGACGTCGTTGACCTGAACGGCAGAGCAGAGCGTCAACGGGGAGACGGGTTCACTCCTGGAGGTGTTGGCAGCACGAATCCTGAACTACGACTTCTGACTTTTTGCACATTTTAGTTTTTCCATTTGGGTTTCTCCTGCTTATGAAAACAATCCAAGTGATTAAAAGAAGCAACCATATTTTGGTGAAAAGTTAAAGTTTTTTGCTGTCTGGAAAATCCCAGCCGAGTCCAGCCCCGTTACCTAGCAACAGAAGCTGAGCTCCAGCATGATTGGTCAGCTGGTTTTCCAGATGTATGAGCTGTACAATAGCTGCTGGAAAAGACAAAGTGTTTTGTTGTTGACTTACCATCCAGAAACCTCTTGCTGCATTCTTGTTGGTTGTGCAGGAGACTCTACTAATGCTTTTCAAAGATGTGTGGTTGTCTAATCTGTTGGCAGCCATTTTCATGGGTGAGTGTAAACATTGAGTTGGGAGTAGTGGCCAACAGAAGCTTATTTGGATTTAAAGGCTCTACAGCAGCTCATTCTGAGTGAAAATCTCATTATGTAAGAATTATTTTGTGCAAAACATGTGATGAAGATGTTTTGTTTAGGCCATAGACCAATCCTAACCTGTTTGAGGAAGCAGTTCGCCTCTATGAGTTTTCCAGTAGGGTTACCTTCGCCCTGTGTCCGCTGACCAGGCGGATGATGCTGCTGTCTGACCAGTTGATGTACCAGAGCGTTCCCGCTGTGGTGCCAACGATGCCCATGTCCATGGAGTTATCAAAGGCCCCGCTGACCAACTTCCCGTCCAGCACGACCTCCTGCTCCACCACGACCTTCGACCCTCTCAGGGTCACACTGACAGGAATATCTGAAGTCATGAATCCATTTTTCACATCTTCAAATAACACATTAGTAAGCAGTTCCAGTGATGTAGTGAAATGGGGAAAGTTTGGAGGAAAAACACTGAACAAAGTGTCAAGCATGGTGGGGGCAGCATCATGCTGTGGGGCTGTTTTCTCATTATATTGATGAAAAAGCTCTAGTTCCACTGGCAGATTACTTCACTTAAAACATGGGAAAAATATCTTGCTATTAGTGAAATAACCTGCCAGTGGAACTAGAGCTGGGTTGCTAGGCAACGGGCTGGCTTGGCTGGGGTTGCTAGGCAACAGGCTGGGCTTGGCTGGGGTTGCTAGGCAACGGCGCCAACGGATCTAGAACTTTTTCGTCAATATTAAGGAATTATTAATTTTGTTCTGTAAAGTTCCTTTTAAGTTAGTTTTGTCTTATTTCAAGTGAACTAAGATATTTGCAGTAGAAACTAAACAAACTAAAATAGTTGGTATTTTAGATTCTTTAGGTTTTGTTTTTCTGCCTGAAGCCATCAGGAACGTTTTGAGTTACTACTGTAAAGATGGAAAAATGGTGCAGATCAAAGATACTAGACGTAACAGGATCATTTCTTATCTGGATAGAAAATGTACTGAAACGTTAGAGCAGTTCCAGTTCAGATTAATTGCTGGGCAGATGAAAGGAAAAGCGTCTCGTTACTCATTTATGCTGCAGGTCGTCTCAGCAGACTTCATGCCCTGAACCACTTCAATCTGCCATAACTGCAGGCGGCCGGTGGCGCTGCCCGTCAGCAGGCGATTCTCTCCACAAAGCAGAACTCCTGCAAAACATTTTTCAACTCAACCGGGACAAAATGAAATGAAGAACCCGATATTACATGCTCAGAACCATCCAGTACCAATTTCTCCCTCATCTGCTTTCCAGACCATGAAGCAGTGCTGCTTCTTTACGTCCCACGCACAAACATGTCCGCCGGCGGTGCTGGTTAACAGGAAGGAGTCCATGTGGTAGCAGAGAGCGGTCAGCTCCACGTCGCCCACCTCTGACGGCGCCGACACCCTGCAGGCCTACGGAGGCAAACAAAGCAGAGCAACGTTTATTTATTCAGGAAACTGAGGGAAAAGAAAGCAGAAAAATTAATCAATAAATACAACTTTAAATTTTTTTTTTTTTTAAATGGGTAGCCCAAAAAAATAGATAAAAAAGAAATTATAAAAACATAAATGAATTCCCCAAAAATTTATAAAAAAATTTTAATTAAAAAATGAGTATCTCAAAAATAACATAAGAAAATAAGGAATAACTAAAAAAAAAAGTGTATTCCTAAATTGACATCTAAAATAAGAAAAATAAAATTTAAATAAAAGAAATCATAATGAAAAACCAAAAGGAAAAAGAAATGAGTATAAAAATGCAATTAATAACAATAGTTAAAATGAAAAGGAAATAAGCATCTCAAACACAAAGAAATAAAATTAAAAATAACTCAATAAAGGAATATTTACCTGAAAATTAAATAAATAAATTACAATGAAACTAATAAATATTTAAAAATTATTTAATTCAGAAAATAAAACAAAAAACAATCTACATAAGTAATAATGTGATACGAAAGACATAGAAATAGAAACAATAAAAAAAAAGATACGGGTAAAATAAATAATGAAAATAGATAAAACTAATAATTTAAAAACAGAAAAAAATAGAATCCAAAAAATAAATTAATTAATTAATTAAAATAACAATCAGGAAAAAATAAAAAAGGAATAAAAATAAAAAATAAATAAATGAATAATAAAATAAATAAATGTTTGTGCGTTGACCTTGATGTCGGTGTTTGCAGCGCGCGTGTGGATGAGGCAGAAGTGGATCCCGTCGCTCCCCACACAGGCCAACTGCCCGGCTGCTGCGGGCCTGAAGGCCACGTCATGGATCGGCGCCGACATGCTGACACTGCAGAGCAACTGGACCGACTCCAAACTCCACAGCGCCAGAACCGGATCAGATAAATCTCCTGTTCGCCAAAACGATCATTAATTATTTAGAACATCAGGGGAAAACACATAATTACAGCTAAACTTTGTGATCAGACACAATCTGATGAGTTTGACAAACCAACAGAGAGGAAGAAGAGGTCGTCTCTGGAGAAGGCGAGGCTCTGCACCGCCCCCTTGTGGTGGGAGGCGGTTCCTCTGCAGGCTGCGGTCTGAACGTCCCAGACGGAAATGAGGCTCCTGCTGCTGCCAGCGGCGAACACCAACGTCTGGAAAAAACAAGATGGAGGACAGCTCAGCTACAACGCCAAATGTTCAAAATAAATCAAACATTTACGCTCAATTAAATGATATATTTACACAGTTAGTGAATGCTTTATAATTTGTAAAGATTTCTTATAATAATGATGTATGTCTTTTTTAATATTCAGCAACTAACTATTATTTTACTAATCGATTAATCTGATATTAATAAATGAATCGGTCTGGTTAATATTTCAAATTTTCCATTTAATCACTTTAGCTTCTTTCATACAATATTAGAAATACATAAAAAAATACAAAGAAAACAATTTAACTTTGTTTTAAAATAATAAAATAAGTATTTTATATCATTACCTTTATATCATATGTTGTTTTTTTCAGAAATCTGCCTTTTAAGCGTCTGAATACTTCAGTTAATGATTAATCGGTTACAAAATTGGTTGACGATTATTTCAATAATTGATTAATCACGATTAATCGTTTCTGCCCTAAGCATTTTGAAACCCTGAACATTGAGCATCAGAGCGCGGATAAAACTCAGACGCACCTGAGCGTCATTAGAGATGGCCAGGCAGGAGATTTCCTCGCTGTGGCCCTGCAGGTGACTCTGGGTTCCCGTGTGGAGATGCTCCAACACCACCACGCCGCCGCAAGAGTACGCAAATAAACCTGCAGCACCAGGACAGAATCACAGACATTTTCATCTTAAAGGGGCGGTACCAAGTGTTTTCTAGGTACAAAGTAACATTTTATAGCACAATCAAGAGTCTGTTACCTTCAGTTGTTATAAAAACACTAAATATAAGAAATGTGACTTAAAAGAAATTTCTTCCTAATTTAACACCTTGAAATTGGGTCTCTGTCTCTTTAAAAACTCCTGCTCTTTCTGAAGCTCCGCCTCCAGAAAGTCATCCCAACATGGCTCCTTTATTAACCCTTTAATGTTTTTACCAGCGTTGCTCTGAGCAGCAGCTTCTATAATGAGCTCAGCAGATGGTTGCTAATTGGTGCTGGCTAGTCTGAAGGAGCTGAGTGGGGGAGGACCTGCGCTAGGAAGGCGAGGCTAGGTCCTCATAGGTGTTTTGAGTGCAGGATTTCTCAAACATTCATGAAGGAATCAAAGCAACACAGCAGGTTTGTTTTTGATGAAGCAAAAACATTAAAACATGATGGGAAGATAAAAAAAAAAAAGGGTCAATTTTAGAGAACACCGCCCCTTTAAGTTAAATGAACAATGGAGCCATAATCAGAGTTCATGGTTTCATGAATTAAAGTAAATTTGTCAGATGAAGATAAATCCCAAACGGACCTTGATCGGGGCTCCAGCCCATGTTGCCTCGGCCGTTGCCGTTGTAGCCAATCACTGCTTTCAGCTTTATGCCTTCGTCTTGAGGTCGAGGAGCTGAAACGGACTGAATTAGCAAAATGACAAGTTAAATCTGTTATTTTTTTAAAGTATTAAACTTTCCTTAAAAATATTTTCTGTTTACATGTTTGTTGAAACTGTCACCATCAGAGCCAGGAGGCGGGTCTTAGCGCTGTCAATCACCCCTCAGAGCAGCTTCTCAATCACCCACTACGCTCCCACTAGCATAGCCTGTCATGAATGCTAAGGCCAGTTAGCATAGCCACCGGTGACGGCGTGTAAACAGTTTTCTTATAACTGTAAGTTGTTTCTCCACCATTAGCACATTTGGCAGCACATTCCTGAGGTTGACTGACAGCGCTAGGCTCCTCCTCTTAGCTCTGATTGGTTGTTTTTGGTCAATGTGTTTCTTCAAACGGCTATTGCAGCTCGGGGAGACGGGGGAGGAGATCGATCTTTTCACAGATTATCTGTCTCGTATTAAACTGTAACAACATGGTGACAGTTTTAACAAATATGTAAAAAACTTTTCTTTTTTTTTATAAAAGTTACAAACTCCAGCTGATTCTGAATAAATAACTACCTGATCCAGAGACGAGGCTTTGAAACGGGGAATAAAGTGCTTATAGCAGTCCGGACGGTCCGGTTTGTTCTGATCCAACTCCACTGAAAACAAACGTTTACAACAAAAAGTTTAAATTTAACATAATTAAATACACATAAGGTCAGTTCCATGGTACAGATCAAAGGGACTGGAGGACTTACTGGTTTCCAGTTTGTCTGTTTCCACGGGAGAAGCACCGTCCAAGTCAGTCACTTTGAGAAAGGAGACGCCAGGTCTGCGGTCAGGGCTCTGACTGGGACCAGTGGGTTGGACTGGTTTTGCTGGGTCGTCGTCACAAACCGACAGGTGACCCAAACCTGAGATAACATGCCCAGGTTCAAAAGTAGGTGCAGAACTAATGTTTACGACCAGTATGTAAGGATTAGCACAGCTAATCTTTTAGTCCGCTGATGGTGTGTATCAACACAGTTGAATTTAGCACATTAGCATTAGCTCCTGCTAAATACCATGTTGGCATAGCGCTTTAGCATTAGCTCCTGCTAAATGCCATGTTGGCATAGCGCTTTAGCATTAGCTCCTGCTAAATGCCATGTTGGCCTAGCGCTTTAGCATTAGCTCCTGCTAAATGCCATGTTGGCATAGCGCTTTAGCATTAGCTCCTGCTAAATACCATGTTGGCATAGCGCTTTAGCATTAGCGGAACTAATGTTGGTGATTAGTGTTTACTTTTAACGCAGCTAACCGTTTAGTTAACGGTCCGTACCACTACTATTTGTAAATGAACATGATTTATTGCGTGTTTAAAACTGTTTAGAGTCAGTTTTGACCAAATGGATCATTAAAACCAACATGCCTTCCTGAATCTCTGGGTCCATGGCGCCAATGTCCAGCTGGTGCTGTGAGGAGGGGAGCGGCGCCGCCTGCCGAGGCATCCCATTGGACAGCTGTGCTGCGTTCACTTCACCGTCTGGATTTACAGAGGGAAGAAATTAACCCCATAATGGATCCTTTCCACAATGAGGAGCTGCTAATTTAAGTCTGACCTACGTTAGCACTGAGCTAAAGTCGTACCTGCCGGCAGAGAAATGTAGCTAGCTTTAACCGGGGATCTGTAGGAACAGAAGGAATTGGTTCTTCAGAACTGAAGCTGAATCTGTAGCAGATGAACGGAGCGACGTCTTACCTGCTGCCAATTGAACATTCATCAGGCTCTGCCAGGAAGTCCCAGAGGAATATGGCGTCTCCCACGGAGACGACGCAGAGCTGGTCAGGGGTGAAGCTGACCTGGCGGATCGGCTGACTGTGGCCGATGTACATCTGGTACCAACAGGCATGTTTTAATAAACATTCAATCAATATTCATCAACTGCAGATGAAATGATGGTTTTCTCAGAAATTACACTCAAACTCATAACATAAAAAAAGTAATATTTAAAAAAAATAGATAATTAATAAGCAAACTGATCATTATTTGTTCTGATTGCTGTTTTAATGTAATTATTTGTTTTAAAAGCATGAAAAGGTCATAAAACATATAAAACTGAAACAATTAATCTTGATTAATAAATTACTGAAATAATGAAATCGTTCTCTGGAGCATTCACACTAAGACCAGTAATTAATTTAAAACTGAAGAAAACATTTTGCATTTAAGATATATATATATAAAAAAAAAACTTTTGTAAATTTACCAGGTTCTGTAAAATAAAAACTCCTATTAAGCATTTTTGCCATTCAATAATTTAATTGGTCAATAAAAATAATAACCAGATTATCCTTACACTGAAACTTTTACATGTTGATGTTAGAAATATTTTTTAGCTGCAGATGCATCCTTTGATACAAATGATCAAACATTTAAGAAAGGAAAGCGGTTTTTGCATTTTAGGGAATAAAATGTTTATTTTCTAATATAAAAACATATTATTTGTTTATTTACATTTTTTTAATGTATTTCTAATATTTTGGAAAATAAGATTAAGTGGTTAAATTAAAAATCTACAGAAAGTATCCATGTTTTATCCGATTAATCGTCAGGATTATTGATTAATCGAATAATAGAGGATAATTGACAACCAAAACCACTGATTGCAGCTCTAAAACTATTGAATCCAAAGCTACCTGTGGGTTAACTTGGTTTGTCCTCTTGTAGTCCCACACTTTCACCGTGTTGTGTCCAGACGTGAGGAGGAAGCGCCTGTCTTCACTCACAGCCAGAGAGGAACAGGGACGCTTATGGACGTTGGACACCTGCAGAGACGGAAACGTGGCTGAGAAGCAAAAACTCCGGAGAAATGGAGATCAAACGACTGCAAAAATACAAAATATTACCAAGTATTTTGGTCTAGTTTCTAGTGCAGATATTTTATGACACTTAAAATAAGACTAAACTAACTTACTGGGAACTTTTATAAGCATAGGAGCGCACTGCAAGTCAACAATTCCTTAATATTGATGGAAAAGTTCTGGTTCCATTTCTAACAAGACATTTTCCCATGTTAGAAGTGAAATAATCAGCGAGTGGAACTCAAACTGGGGAATTATTAACTTGAAAAAGCTCCTATGTCTTGGTGAAAAGTTACTTGCAAGTTCGTTTTGTTTTCAGTAAAACTAGACAAAATATTTGGTAAGATTTTGTGTTTTTGCAGTGATACTGCCACAAAATTACTGATGGATTTAAAAATACGTCCCAAAAGCTAAATAAACGAACACACTGCAAAAAAACAAAATCTTACCAAGTAGTTTTGGTCTATTTGTAAAGTTACTTGTTAGTTTTGTTTTATTTTAAGCGTTCTCAGATATTTGCATCAGAAACTGGACCAAAAATACTTTTTTTTGCAGTGTATTTGGGGTTTCCTTCCTCCAAACTGGTTGTAAGTTTCCCTTTTCATCAACGAGGCGTTTAGGTTTGAGTCACAGAAACAAAATGGCTGCAACAGGTTAATGTGAAGTCTTACCAGAAGCGTCTGTAACGATAAACACGGTAAATAACGGCGGTTACCTGTCTGAGCAGACGGCCCGTCTTGGTGCTGATCCACAGGATTTTGTTAGCAGACGTAGCGACGAGTAAATTTTCAGCAGAGGCCGGAGAGAAGCAAACCTTCAGCGCTGAATCCAGCTTGGGGCTTTCCATGTCCAAAACGCTGACATCGACATGCAGGAGCTGCAGAAAGCAACAGGTTCAGGGGCGTCAGACTCTTTTGACTTTGGGAAATATTGAGATTATGGGTGTTCTTAAAGGGCCGGCTGCGGTGGAACACACAAACCCAAAAACAAACCGTTAAAACGTTAGGAAACCTCCGAACTCAGTGAGTACAGTTAACATAATACTGAACATCATTTCACATTGATGTAATTTGGCAGAACACATATAAAGACTACGGAAGAATATTTCTGCCACTGGAAAAAAAAGAATTCTGGCTTTTAATCTACTGAGATTCTTCTCAGAAATTTGTCTTTTTCCTGGAATATTGATTTATTTTCCCCCAGAATTTTGACTTTATTTTCTCAGAATTTAGATTTTTTTTTTTCTCAAATTCTGCCATTTTTTTAAACAAGAATTGACTTTTTATATTAGAATTCAGATTTTTTTTCACCAGAATTCTGGCTTTTTTCCTAATAATTTTGACTTTTTGTCAGAATTCGGCCTTTTTAAAGTCGTGTGGAGAAAAACAAAAAGTTTGGAAAAGATAATCTCTTTATTTTGCATTTGACATCTTTGTAAGTAGATTTTGATACCAAATTTCCAGTTTTGTTCTGATTTAATTTATTCATTCTTGAGTTGTGGTTGGTGGGGCCAAAAAAATCAGTCCACGAGCCACAAATGGCCCTCGGACCGCATTTTAAACCCCTTAGTACAAGAGGGAGACTGGGATACAATTTAAATAAGGTAATTTTCTCACTTTATTTTAATTAAGCAGTGGAAGGGGGTTAAAGGTCAGATTACCTCGCCCAAAGAGCGAGCGTCAGCGACGGTAACGATGTGCGGCGTCGGACCAACGAACGCCAGCCGGCTGCTGTCGCCGCTGACCGCCAGAGCGTCTGGAGCGCGCTCAGTGCCTCGGGCCACAACGCTGCCTGCAAACATGAAGTTTATGTTCAGCACAGGCAGAAAAACATGAAAACTGATCCTGACTTTAACAGACGTAACGAGTTTAAAGCCACAGTTTGAATTCAGAGATGCAGAGAAAGTAGAACTGTAACGTAAAGGTAGATTTAGAGAAAATTACAGTCTGAAAAGTCAAACAAGCATCCTAAAACTTACAGCTTCCTCATTTCTGAGAATCCTCGACAGATCTGCTTCTAATGACGCTAAATATTATCAAGCATAACTTAAACGAAACTTTACTTCCTGATTTAAAAACAAATTTTTGTCTGGAAATCTCTACTTCCCAAAATGATGATGTTATTACATTTTAGACAATAAAATGTTCATTTTCTCATTTAAAAAATGGATTTAATTATTTGTTAATTTTTGATGTATTTCTTAGATTATATAAAAAACCTCCTGTGGTTAAATGAAAAACCTGCAGGATGTTTGTATCCAATTAATCAACAAAAATTATGGATTATTAAAATAATCATTAGTCGCAGCCTTTTTTTTGACAATAAAGCGAAATTTTGGAAGAAATGTATATAGTGGTGAATACTTTTAACAGGCAGTGTAGGATCATTCGTTGTAGTATTTGTATGACTAAAGAGACGTAGGCTTCATGTTGGGTTTGAGTCTTTACGAATGTTTGACTGCTGTTATTTTCAGTTATTATTCTGTAAATAACGACCCTTTTAAACCGAAGTTGCATTAAAATCCATTAAAAGTGTCATTATTTACAAAATGACACTTCATGAGAACAGTCATAAACATCAATGAAGACTCCTTCATGTTTATATCAGCTGTTCTGTCAGTCTTATGTTCACTTACATTCAAATAAAGTGTTACTGAAATAAAATCCTCCTCATTCGTCATCATGTTATATTTAAAAGCGTTCCTGAACCTGAGCTTGTGATTTGAGTCATTATGCAGCTGTGTGTCTGCAGGAAGTGATGTAATGAAGTAATCCAGGAGCGTTGGCTTGCATACATGCCACTCTGATCACGCTGTGATCCTCCTCTGAGGCGTCATAAAGCACCAGAGAGCCCTCAGAGTCGGCGCTGTACATCAAGTCTCCGTCTGAGGAGAAGGCCAGACCGATCACCTCCCCTCTGTGCTGCCTGGGAGGAAAACAGAACCGTAACAGAACCGTGACGCCGTCTGTCTGAGCCAGATGCTGTCAGCAGACGTGGGAAAGCTGCGTACTTATGCTCCGCCAACAGCCTGGAGCTGGAAATGTCAAACACTCTGACGGTTCCGGAACAGAAGCCGCAGGAGAAGGTCGGCTCGTGTGGATGAAACGCCACAGAGCACGGCTTGTCCATCGACACGAAATCATACAACTGCAGGACGAAAAACACACAAAACCCAGCTGATGTAGAGGACAGAGGTGACCTGTCTGCTTCCTTGAAAGGTTAGGATAGATCTATGGCCTATACAAGACATGTTCACTACATTTTGTACACAAAATCATCTTAGATCCCCATTTTGAACTGTTTTAGGGCTTCTGTCACTTTAAATCCAAATAAGCTGCTGCTGGCCACGCCCCCAACTCAACGTTTACAGTCACATGTTAAAATGGCTGCAAACAGACGCACAATTATAGAACCGTTTGTCTTTGAAAAGCAGAAGTGGAGCCTCCTGCACAACCAACAAGAATGCAGTTGGTGGTTTCTGGATGGTAAGTTAACAGCAAAACACTTTGTCTTTTCCAGCAGCCATTGCATCGTATGATGGAGGATAAGGGCCACAATAAGAAAATAAAAATATATTATTATTATTATAAGGATAGTCATGATATTTTGAGAATAAAGTTAAAATATTATGACTTTATTCTTGCAATATTATAAATTCTGAATATATTATTTTCGTTTTATCTCTGCTTTATTCTCATACGACTTCTCATAATTTTATGTACGTATTTATTTAAGTATGATCCCTACACTGTAATAGCACAGCGCACAGAGCAGTAAAATCAGCTGCAACAAATGTGCTGGAACTCAGTTTGGGTTGCTAGGTAACAGGCGGAACTCTGCTGTAGTTGCTGGGTAACGGGCAGAACTCTGCTGGAGTTGCTAGGTAACCGGCAGAACTCTGCTGGAGTTGCTAGGTAACCCAAATAGTGCAGTGCCTGTTGACAATTGGGAGGTTTTTGAAATTGCTCACTTTCCAGACACTAATAAACATTAAATTATTGCTAAAAAACTGCCGATGTAAAAAAGAAAATCAATTTCATATCAGTTTGACAGGCTAATAAATAGATTAATAAACACAAAGGGTGTTATATCTCTAATTTCAGTATGTTTTAGTTTGTTTTATAAAAGTACAATAAAGATCCAGCTGTAGTTTTTCCCCTTTAATTACCATTTTTATTTAATTCATTTAACAAAAAATCCAGTTTTAATTATTTCATTAGTTTTAGTTAATTATAATAACTTTGATCTGTGGTAACCAAAGTTTTCACAGTGTCTATTTCCATTTATTGGAGTCACTTTGAGAAAACAAAACGTTGAACAGACGTCAGCATGTGGAGTTTGGTGTGTTTAATGGAGTTTCCTGATACTTTCATGACTGTAAATTGAAAACCAAAACTTTAAATCGGAGGCTGGCTGACCTGGTGTAAGGAATCCGTGCTCCACACGCGCACCGTCCCGTCGGCCGAGGCGGTTGTCAGGTGGCGCCGGATGCCGTCCACACTGAAGCCCAGCACGTCTTCGGTGTGCGACCTCATCAGAGTGTTGTAGCCGCGGCTGCTCACGTCGAGGTAGCCCAGGTTTCCGGTGAAGGTGGCCGCCAGAACCTGCAGGCTGTCGAATGACAACGACACCACGGTCACCGGGCCTTCGTGCTCTGGAAGACAACGGACCGGCGAGATTTGGACTGAAACGCTTCACGTTCAGAAAACCCAAACAGAGAAACTTTTATCATCAGTTTTTGTTTATCCAAGTTTACAGGGAGCTTCTCCTGTCATTTGCAATTAAAATCAACAA
>CAEFZX010022711.1:0-18749 GCA_903066825.1 Alfaro cultratus | reverse complement strand
ATATAGTTAGATCTATTGCTTTGTTTCTTCTTAATCTACAAAATTTCACTGTACTCATCAAAAAGAATGGGATGACTCTGTCCTTCCTCAAAAATACTTCTTATGTAGCCAAATGTGCAATGTGTGCTCAAGCTGGACTTATCAAATCACATTGACTTTAAGTCTGTGCCATAATGTATTATGATAATACTATGTGCTGCACCAACTATGCTTCACTCACCCAGAATTTTATTTTTTTTAAGTTTTTGCTAGTGGGTGAAATTTGTGCCTTTCTTGAATTGCGATCAAAGGCTGAACAAAATCATTCCAAGTGCTGCAAAATGACACCTGAGTTAGACTGTAGCCTTTTTTATGTGTTATTAAGGTCCAGGCGGTCTAGACCTGAGTCCAGTGGAGAATCTGTGACTCTTTGAAAATGTATGTACTGTATGCAGACCCCAGAAATCCAGTCTGGCTTTGGTTAACCTATTCTAAAAAGAAGTAATGACAAAACTGTAACTGAAGCAAAAGATGTCTCTATAAAATGTTGACTCAGCTGAGCTGAATACAATTGTACATCACATTTTTTAGACAAAAGAACTTAAAAAAAACTCTTATTTTGCTTTCACTTCACAATGATTCACTACTTGGTGGTGGCCTGTCACATAAAATCCCTAAAAAAGAAATCACATAAAATGTGACTAATTCAGTCTAACAAAATATGGATATAAAAGGTATGATGGTTTCTCTAAATGTGTGTATGAGTGGACATCATATGCATTTGTTGAAATCCTATGAGTCCTTTAGATTGTACTCTTTACATATACATCTGAATAGCAGTCTGTATGTTTAGATATTGTGGATGCTTACTGTGTCAGCAGGAATGCAGAGAAACTCCGACCCACTGACCTTGATTACTGCAAAATTATTGCATATAAATTACCACAGAAAAAAACTCCAAAACAATTTATATGCAACCAATTGTGGGTCAAGGGCAACAAGCAGCTAATAAGAAATGCATTCTTGATTAGCAAATTAGCTTCATTACTGACACATCTTTATGCTCTGTTTGATCTATTTTGACTGTGTATTTATGAGTCTACAGAAGTTTTTTTTAAACAAGCAATAATTAGTTGGACCATATTGGAGCATGCAATTATCTCTGTGAAAGAAAAAAAAAAAACAGGTAAACTGGGCCACGTTCTCCGAGAAAGGCATTGACCTATATTCAGAAGCGCGGAGCATTTAATAGACCAACTCCTTCACAAAACTACAGTTTTGAAATATTCATATTGCCACTGGTGCGGTCGTGCTACTTGTTCTCTCTCTGTTTCTTTTTGCGATCTGATTTAGTTTGGTCATTTTCAGCTTTTAAATCCAGCAGGCCCGAGACGGCGAGATAGATTTCTTCAAAGGGGAGTCTGTGAAATGCAGTGCCCATTCTAATTCTGCCTGGGCACCACACCCACGCCTGCTGCCTGGGCTGAGGGCAAAAGCAGCAGGACAAAGCTTACAACTACGGCTGCATGGGGCCAGTCTGAGAATATAGGTCAGTCTGCTTCATAGATGAAAGATGCATCTATGCAGTTTGCCAGAATGAGAAGCAGCGTGGAGGTACTGAAAAGATAGATGCTTTACAGTTTACTGGTCATCCCAGCAAAAGGCAGCTGGGATGTCCACTGGGAGGGATGGAAGGGGGCATGTAGAGGGTATATGCAGAGAGGAGGACGGAGGACGAGTATGCTGGAGATGAAGTGCAGGGAGAGGCATGGGTGGAGTATGAGCTGCGGGTGAAAAAGAACTCACAGAAACAAGAGTGTTTGGTGTCTGGCAACCAGCGTCGGATTCTTTTTCTTAGTGATGAAAGGGAAATACAAAAAGCAAGCTGCCTTCCTCTGAGCAGCTGCAGCTGGCTCACAATATCATCCTCTGTTCGCCTGTGGCTGGTGGTGATAGGCGAGGGCCCACTGTTAATATTGCACTCACAGTTCATATAACCTTTTGTTTTCTTTATGAGTTCAGACTGATTTGGTTTTGTAACGCGTTTATATTTCCAGGGTATTTCCACTAACGTTGTTAGCCACTTTGATTGTTTTTGTTTTGTCGGCACTTTTTTTTAATTAAAATCTCTCTTAAACCAATTCATCAATCAAATAATCAACTGCTATAACGTTGCTTTATACGCAGGTGATGCTGTGTGGCGATGTTTTCCCAGTGTGCTGCTGGATCTACAATAGGGAGCTAGCACAAGTTTAAAAGCTTTTCAGAGGATACAAATACACAAATACAAAAATTAGGTTGGCACTGGGTGAGTACTAGTACCAGAGATGCCAAAGTTTTAAAAAGTTATGATTAAAAATGTGGTTTTATGTCTTGTTCCTTTAGTTTAAAGTGAAGTTCTTTCAATGAGACAGCAGATAAAAAGGCAGCGTTTTCTGTCTGTATGGAAACAATTCCATGCAGCTTGTTGCCTTGCATTTCTGGTCAGCTGGCTGAAAGACAGCATTTACATATTAGCTGTTTGCCAAATTATTCTCTCACAAATCACGGGCAGTCACAGCTTGAAAACTAAAACACTGTTTCAGAACTACAGCTGGCAAGCCACAAACTCAATGCACGCAGCATGGCTTCAAAAATAGCACAGGAATGACAACAAGATTTGTTACTGCAGCAGAATCTAAAAGATCAGGTCAGAAATAAGTGGAAAGCAAGTTATGGGTGCTAATGTTGAATAATCAATAAACAGATGTCTATCACAACAACGGTCATACTGCATGATAACTGACACTGCTTGATATTTGTCGTAGGTTGTCAGTGCACCAACAGCCACAGGCCTCCAATTTAGACTCACCGCAGGTATTACTGCATATTTGTTCACAACAAAAGATTTTTCACAGTCAAGAACTGGATAATGTAACCCTGACTTTAGCTAATTGACTGCAGGTTTAGCAAGCACAGCTTCACAAGAAATTACTCATTTTTTTAAAAAAAAAAAGCAATGCCATTCTGACGGCTGGAGTCTACAGGCAAAAAAACAAAAATGAGGATAGGTTCCTAAATGGAGCCGAACCAAGCTGGTTTTTAAAATAAATGTAGAAAATGTGTGGTGTTCTCAAAGAATGAAAGTTCAAAACATGCCTGATGTGTGAGGGTAAAATAAATCCTGTTCCATAGTTTGGTGATAGAAAAAAAAAAGAAAAACTGTTTTTGTCCTTGTACGTAGTTTATCTCAGAAACATTCTGCTCTATTTCAGGTCACACGTAAGCACGCGCTTTTTGATAAGTGCCGTGTTTGGAGATATTATTTAAAGAGAAAGTTCTTGTCAAAAGGCCTGGTTCCAGAGTCAATGAGAAATATATATACACTGAAAAAAAGAAGGCACAGCAATCCTTCACCAGCTCTATGTACCTCCTTTCTTTATTTAAACCTAATTATTCTCATTATTCAATCAAATTAGTACCCCGTCCATTGCCTGGTGCCTATTAGTAACATCAGATAACATTTTAAATGACCTGTAAAGGCTGAAATTGAACAAAGTGTGGTGATTATTTCCCCCTCTACGTTCCATCACTGTGCTGTTCGGTGCGCTTGGCCCTCATCACACTGTCCGTCCTCCTTCTCTCCAAAGTCATTTTGTTACATAAACAAAACAACAGCCGTTAGCATATTTATCCACCCCTGCAACTCCAGCTAATTATGATAATTTTTTTTTAAAAGACAAAGAAAATTCCCTTATCATTTAACAGGTGCCATTATTCAACTCACTCTCACACAAATTTCCTCACATTGTGATTTTTTTTTACATTCATTACAGCTTCTGGAAAAAATGAAAAGACGTCATCGTTTCCTGCTAGTGCTTTCATTTTGGTAGATTACACTTAATTATGTTTTTAGAAACATCAGAAATTAGACGATTGAAAAGAAGAAAGGGGAAAGAAAAAAGCAGGATTATGTGTACGGATTGGCAGATTGGGGGACTGACGTGCGTGGGTGTGCCTGCAGAGGTGAGAAGGGCACCGAGGTACGAACCCGTGGCGAAGGGTTAAAGGGTCTCTCTAAGAATGATTAAATGTGAAGGGTCATTGCTGAGAGGGGAACGGAGCATGCTGACAGAGACAGACTGTCTGTCTCTTCTCCACTCTCAGTCACTTTAGCTGCCGGCTTAGACTACAGTCAAATAGAAGAAACCAACAAGGAAAACTCATTACAACTCCTCCAGTGTCCTTATGTTCTGCAGACAATAGCCAAAAATCAATCCCCAAAATTAAAACCATTCTTTTTGTCTTTTTTTATTCTGTTTAGGCTTGTAATGTAAGAGTTCATATAGCTTTTTCAGAAAAAATGTGGAACATATAGTGGATTCTTATTGCTACTGCATCATTGAACAAAGTGATGTACCAATAAATTATGTTATAGTATCAATATGTCACATCTGAAAGCATTTTGCTGAACTCTACATCATATTAACATTATCAGGTCTGAATAGTTTCCAGCTAAGCATGTGGAGCAAAACTGTAGAGTGGGGAATGGTTTCCCTGAGAGAGAAAAGGAATTGTGACCTTTATCAACTTCAGTCTTGTGGTGTACGCAACCCTTAGAAATATTTGGACACATTTATCTACCATGACCAAGAGTCTTGAAGAATGCTATCAGCATAACATTGAATTGAGCTGAAAAGAAATATAAATAAATAAAATGCTAACAACTTTTAGGCATTTCCGCTTGCTCAGCCTTTATTTTATTATGAAAGGATTCCACAGGTCACAAGCCTCTTGTTAGCATAAACATGCATAAATTTGTTTTTTTCTTTATTAAATGTAGGGGTTAATGCCAGATTATTCTCATGTGCTGATCATAGAGCAAACAAACTGTGAAGTCAAGATAACTGGAGAGCTGCAGATGTTGGCGAGAAAATCAATTGGAAGATGTGTTTATAGCGACTTGCTAGTTTCGGATGCCATGACGTGCTTTATTACTGCATTACCGCCCGATCCTAATTGAAAGCCAACTGATCAAAAGTTTTTAACTCATTACCTCATATGTCAGACCCAGTCACTCAAGATGAATGTGCATGCAAAGGCAATTTGGATCAGCAAATAAGTTTTACTTTAGGCATCGTGAAATGTTTTCCTTTTTTAGATTTACAGGAACAAACAATCCATCATTTTGTCACACATAACACAAATTATTAGGGCTTTGGTTTGATCTATAGCTATTCTTTAAACTTTAAACAAACCTAAGCTTTGTCAAAGTTGCTTAATGTGTAAAAGACATTAAAAATTTGTTTTCACTTGCATTTTTGTTTCCCAAACTCTCATACGGATGATGACTTTTACCTGGAGAAGAAAACATCAGGCAGTTGCTGAATGTTTATGCCTTCCAGTCGAGTACGTTGACTGCTAAAGAAGGAGGTCAGATATTTGTAAATCATTTCTTGTGAAAAAGAGGACGCCAGTACTCGGATATGTAATTTGAGGCAGGCTGTCATATGTGCTTGAGGTTGTGACTCAACTGCTTGAAATGGTTTGTTGTAAAGTGAAATGTTTGCAGGTCTTGAGGCCTATTGAGAACCTCAAGACCTGAGTGGGGCTGGGGACACTCTGGTGAGTTTTATTGATAATTATAACAATGTGACAAATCTTAGTTTGTTGCCAGGCTTTAGCGTTGTAAGCTATGGAGTGTAAGGAAAATGTGGTTTTGTTCTAGCCTACATTTACTGAGCTGTGGAAATAAGTACAGGCAGGTATTATTTGTGACGTATTTTGCACTAGGGTCACAAGATTCTCCAAATGGACTGCTGTAAGTTCAAGTACATAAGTAGGTTTAACGACCGCTCTCATAAAAGTGAGTTTCCTGGTCAGTGGGATTGCATTGCTTTGTTCTGGTGCTTAAAGCAAAAAAGAGAAACTGAAAATCATTTAATTGCTTCAGGAAAGGAAGGTTTTCGTTGAGTGTCATGAAGGAATGACTTTTAATTAATCTAATATCTTTGTTAATGTCTTTGTTGAATTTATTTAATGGCAAAGCAACACTCATTGGACTGTCCTCTGTAGTTGCTGCCACACCTGCCACAAGCTATTGAGGAATCACAGATTCTTTATCTGTGGTAAAAGGATCACTGTAAATAAGAGGCAGCTTTTCCAAAGTATCTTTCAGCTATGAGGAGAATTTTATTCGAAGCTACAGTGTAATTAGATAGAGCAATATACCAACTCTGAACAATAAAAAAAGAGTAAAGAATAAGATTGCTATATTGGTGCCTGCCAGCTGCTTACCATAGTGACCCACACCTGCTGCACCCTGGGAAGGTCATCATCAATTGAATCCCACTGTAATTTGTACGGTTCTCTGTGGCTCCAAGGGAGAAAGGCTAAATGTTTCACAGGCAAAGTCCTGCTGGTTTTTGTGGGTGCAACTTTCTCTGCCAATGTTCCTCTTTGTGTTCGGCAGCGAGGTGCAGAAGCAGCAGTGCAGATGAGCTATTGCAACGACTGGCTGGTCCCTGTTGTGTGCTGATAGGTTTCTGTCTTGTTCTGTTCAAACAGAGGTCTAATCAGGCACTTTAACAGGCTGCCTAGTTCAAACACATCACCCTCGGCAATGGGAACCTGGCAAACACACGACTTGCATTTATGAAGAAAAGCAAGTGTGACAGACCAAGCTAGTTAGTCTTGCGGACAGTTTAAAAAATGTATTTTATTAATCCAATTCTGACCTGAAATCTACAATTATTATTATTTTATTTTTTTAAATGAATGATGACTGAGGGCCCATAAAAGAGGTGAAATGAACAGAACTAAACCTTAGCAACTCTAGGAGTCTAACCCCAAACTTAACAACAAAATAAATGCTGGTTGAGAAACAAAGGAAAAAAGGGAACTTAATTACTGACCAGTCGAACGCTCAAAAGGCAACAAAAAGATGCAAGAATTGTTCTGGGTAGTTAGCGTGGCCACTGATGACGACGGATAAACTGTTTTCCTGGAACAGTAAGTTGTTTCTCTGCCATTAGTAGCACATACACAAACACAATTGGCAGCACTAAGACACTCCTCCTGGCTATGACTGGTTGTTTCTAGTTATAACTGGGAGAAGATAGAGGAGCTTGAATTTTTATTTAATTTTCTTTTTTTTTTAGATTATCTGTCTCACACATGATGTCATAACATAGTAACAATTTCAACAAACTTGTAAAAAGTTTGTTTTTATTTTATTTTTTTAGCAAAGTTGCATATTTAATGTGATGCTTGATTATTATTTTTAGATGAATGTTAAATTGGTTGTGTGTTTGTGTAAGTTTTAATGCAAATTTCACACCAAAACTCATCCATCTTTAGATAAGATAATCTATCTCCTACCTGAACACCAAGATGCCTGAAACATTCTGCTAATTTCTTTTGATCCATCAGAAAAGGAAGGAGTAAGTTTGAGATGTTGAAGTTTGGTAAATCATTATCTGGGCTTTCCCAAATTGCTTAAGCATTAAAGTAATACAAAAACTCTCCAATATTATTCTGGCATTGCACAATTTGACATGTTTCACACACAGCAAGGAAGAAAAAGCTATTTGGTTTGTTAAGCGGCGAATGTCAACTTTTAGTTTCAACTGTCAGCGTGGATCCATGAGACGGGAAGCCAGACAACAGCCCGAGAGTTTGTGTGTGAGAACGGCTGGAATCCGGCTGAACCGGGTTCTGGGTTATTTGAAGTTTGGCTGGTTTGCAGTGAGCCCACAGCCAGATCTCTCACACGCATGGGTGAATACAGCACACACTTACAAAGATCATGCCTCTCTGCGTTAATCCCTTTGTGCTTGGTGGCTCAATTCCACTGAGGTTAATTAGCGATAATAAGAGGGAACCACCGATCTGCCACAGAGCGAACTCCTCTAATTTATTATCACTGAACCCTTCGTATTCCTCCTAGGCCCTTTCCCTTTTCTTTCTCGCACCTGTTGTGTGTAAAAGTGTGTGTGTGTGTCTCAGTGTGGCTGCATGGCTTGCATGTGTGTAGGAGGGATGCTGCAGGTAATGGAATATGAGTATGACGGTAGCCTTGAATTAATTTTATTATATGCATAAAAAAAATGTATGCATATAGTAAAATAAAAAATAAATGTATATTTTGTTTGCTTATATTGCCAAGAAGAAATTCTTCTGTCTTTATAACGTTGTGAATGAATGTTAAACGTACCCAAGATCTGGTCTGATTGAAAACACTCTGAAACAAAGACTGTGCAGTTACAGCATGTATGACCTCTGAACAGAAAATTATTGCAGAAAATACGTGTGTGATACAATTTTTGGAACGTTTTCACTCAGAGTTTATGTGCTCTTGAGTTGAGAATGTTATTGCGAACCGGTAGAGTCTGGCCTGTCTTCTCTCTTTTGCTCCGTTTTGAAAAGCTGCACACAGTCACATCTTACTCATCAGCACTGGGACTGAGATCATCGCTGGATGTTTTTATCTGGGTCTGATATCCTGAGGCTGCCAACATGTCCTCAAAATGAACTGTAACTCGGTGCAGCTCTTAATCAGTTTTCCTAAAAATTTTGTTTAAATAAGAAATATTAGATGTCATTGGAATGAAGTTATTGTATTTGCTTGTAATGCACAGCTAAGGCCAAAATTACCCACACCCCCGTCAGGGTTACATATAAAGTGATATTTATTCTAATCAACAAGTTCCTTTGTTTAGCATTTTGGAGGGATCCAAACGTCAAACTAATATGAGAGCTCAAAGAGTAAAGAGAGCTCACAATTAGGGTGATGGTAAGGAGGCCTTCCAATCTGAAACACTCGGAAGGCTTTAGTGATTGGAGCTCATGACTAAAGGGAAATCTTTAGATGCATAGAAAAAGTTGGTCAGTAATTATAAGATTTTCAGTGCTGCAATGCCATTTGAGATTTTTTTATTATTATTATGAAATTACTGAGAAAAAAATAATTTTCAACTTGCCATATAGTATTGAAATGTCAAAAAAATGGACTTATTCTTCTCCTTCGCATCGTTCACGTTGTTTGATCACATTTCTCCTTTAGCTGTAAAAGCTGCTCCAATGTGTCATGATCAGCGACTGTAATGGAGAACTACTGTACATTAAACTTTAAACGATAAAGTTTAATAAAGCATCTGACGGCTGCTAGTGAGTCGTCACTTGGTTGTTCTTTTACTTTTGTGAAGGATTTACAGATTCAATTCAGAGTCCTTGAACATGACTACTTGTTTATTTGAAACAAGAAGCAATGAGTAATTGTTATACGATCTCTGTGGACAGAATAAAATGTTAAATGTAAATGTGAATTAGCAGGGATCCATGTGAACAGAGCCGTTGCTTCTTCAGCTTTGATATTTGCTTTGAGTTTTTAAACATCTAAGGATTTTTGGTCTGAATTGATTTTCAGTCTCTCCCTTTAAAAATGTCTGACAAGGGAAATGAAATGGCTGCACATCAGTGAAGACATGTGACTGCTCAGTAGGTGACATGTGCTCAACTTGAGTGTACAGTGAACTAGCTCTTCCAAATTAGAAGAACAGGTGGAAATGATAAATCATCTTTAGGTTAAAGTCCTTCTAGGTCTGTGAGCTTCGATCATGACTCACAGCAACAACTGTGAGCTACAAGCTGCTGCAGAGTTGGACTGTGACTGTGCATGCATCTGTTCAGCTGTGGCAAAGTTTAGCAAGAAAATAAGAAGCTGTGATGACATACGAACAGAGGTTAAAAATATCCCTGGGCATGTTTTGGCTTTTTCACTCCTTTCGCTCATATTGATAGAAGAATCTATCATTGCCATCAGTTTTTTATTTTTTTTTATTTATTTTTTTTTTTACTGGATTTCTTTCTGGCTCCCTGGTGGTGTTTCATGAAAATATGTAAATCTATCATTCTAATTAACTTGAAATAACCCAAAGCAGGTTAGGTTTATTAATACTGAGAAACGTCTCTGCTTTTTAGCATGAGAAATGTGCATCTTGCTTTAATGTTGTCAAACAAAACAAAGCAAAAAAAATATCCTCTCTGAAGTTACAATAAACAAATGATCAGAAAAGCAGATATTCTTAAAATAAAATTTCCTTTTTTAACAGCGCTATCTTGGGATTCTCTGTAAACCACACAGCATCATGAGTACTAGAGCTGCTCCCAGATTAATCCATTCTGTGGTGATGGCTGTGTTAATTACATGCAATGAAAAGTAGTTTACTGAAACAAACTGGATGTTGCTCAAATTAAATTGCCAAAACAAGAAAAGAGAAAAGAGAGGTAAATTCTAATTCACTTGCTTCTCACAACATCTGAATAACTTTAAGGCAATTCATTTTATACAGTTGGGATCATACGTTTACATGCACCAATCGTTAATTCATCTGGTGCAAATGAAGATCCTCTTCTGATGCTGTGAGGTCAAAGGTCTCCATGACATCACAGAGTTTTCTTCCTGAAACTTAAAATGCAGGGAATGATGGATTAAATACCCTCCTGTATTCAATCCTTCATGGCTGACTCTCCAGAACCAGTAGAAAATGAATATGATTTTTTTTTTCAGAAACTCTAATACAGAGAGATTAATGCCTGCTAATATAAATATGTAAATGAGTCAAACGAGGTTCTATTATTTTATCTTCGTAATGAGTTACTGCCTGCTAAACGCTCTGTAAATGTTGCTCTGTTCCATTTATCGTTGGAAATTACAACATAATATGTTGCTGCCTTCACACGCGATAACATAATATGAGCCAGAGTCAAAGTTTTATGTCTTTAGGGAATCTTTAAGTGTGGAAGAAAAAAAAAGACTTAAATGTGACTTGAGTCTAAAAGGTAACTCACCGTCTTCACTGCAAGATTAGTTTTTAAGAGGCAAGATTTTGTCTAATCATCATGTCTTAACTCAGAGCGAAAAGACACAGGAAACCAAATTTATTTTTAAAATCTTTGCACTTAAATCAAGAGAAAAAACTTTTGAGAAAGGAAGACATGCAAGCAGTCCAAAGCCTGTTTGCCATGCTGGTGATAATCCAGTAAGGACTCACAGGAGTAGCAAGATGTGTCAGAATTAGGATTGACAATCTACTGCAGTGGTTCTCAAAGTGTGGGGCGCACCCCCTAGGGGGGCCGCAGTGTCATTGTATGGGGGGCGCGGGAGGCAGTATGGATGAAAAAAAAAAGAAAAAAAAAAGTTACACAAAAGTCTTTCACTGTAAAGATGGTTTGTAGTTTGCTTTGTTGCAACCTGAAGTGTGAAATAAACTTCAGTGGAGTTTGAAAACAAAATATGTGTCTGGTTGAATGATGTGTTTGCCCAGTTGATTTTATTGTAATCCATAGAGGGGCCCAGAAGAAAATCTTTGGGAACCACTGATCTACTGGAACAAGAGGTGACCAAAAGGGAGTGAGAAGATGGCCATCACTAGTAACTTCAAGTGATAAAACATTCACACTTTCTGAAAAGCATGCGAAAACAGAGAGAAGCTCCGGCGTGTTGGTACTGGATAAGTCCAGCTTTGGTCCACATAGATCTGATGGGTTTGTGGAGAGCGAGCCAGCAGAAGAATTACAAGCAGACTGCCTTATAGGCAGGTTAAAGTACTCAAGTGGGACCATCAGGGTTTGCGGGCTGGTTGTCTTGCAGCAGTACGAGTGAAAAGGGAGCGCTTAATGAAATAATAAGCTCCAACACGCACTGAAGAACTTCACTTTCAAATTTTAAGACTAACCAAAAACAAAAATATTAGCATAACTGAAGTGAGTCTTTGAGTGTAAGGATTCACAACAAAATAATTGTTCATTGAAAGTGTATAATTTTTCCAGAAGAATATTGACCTAAATCTCACTGAGCACTGACATAGAAATCCACAGATCTCACCTGGTTTAACAGAACAGTTTGTTCTTGAGATGCTCAAACGGCCCAACTACTTGGACTATTTGAGGATGCAAACATAATTGCGTCCTTTTAGAAGCAATTATGTTTTGTACAATTCCTTATCAACTGAACGCTCTTCCTTCCCAGAATACTTTCCATCCAAGGCAACCACAGCCATGCATTTTTAATGCCAAAGTCTTTTTGTGGTCACTGTGCAGTAAATGATGAGGCCATATGGATCCCCTTTTTCAGAGAAGTGAGACAAGCGTGTGTGCTCATGCATATGCGGGCGGTGGGGCATTTTCAATTAGCAGCGCATTCATATTTATGTATTGGTGTGTATTTTGTAATTTTCTGGTGCATATAGGTCAGTTTGGCTCTTTGTGTGTGGTTGGTCATGCACTGCCACAGATCATTAATAATATATCAGTCCTACTCTCGTGCATTTAACACTTGGTTTCACATGCTTTACTCATATGGTTTCTCAGCCGGAGAGGGACGGAGTTATCATTAAAGCATCTCTTTCCATCAGCAAATTCACCTCTGTTCAGTGTGTGCAAAGAACACACTCAAGTGTCAATCTTAGTGTAGGCTGCCAACATGGTGCAAGTACAATCTACTGTACAATTTTGCAGTTTGTAATAATAATAATAATAAAAAATTGTTCTCTTGCTACTGTACAAAGTAAAAACTTTCATGTTTGAAATCAACACGTCTAAAGAAGTTAGATTTAAATCAAATTAAATGGACAATAAAGTCTAAATGTACACCAATGCTTCAGTTATAATATTCAATATGATTTTATTTGCAATAAATAAGTTTATATTCTTGGATCAGTCTACATCATAGCTTGCAAATTATTCAAAGTCAACATGAGCCCATTGCCCCATTTTATTATTTTTTTGCATTGGTGTGTCATCTTTTATTTAAAATTAATTTAATGATTTTCATATTGATTTTTAAGAACACAAATACAACAGATTGTGACAAGACTTCATGTTCTACAAGACACCATTGATTGATTTTCTCAAGTTTCTACCCTTGTAACTTATTGTATTTTTTTCTAGTAAGTAGTCAAAAGTGGCATGTTGGACAATTTAGTTTGATCACAGCTGTGGTCAAACTACACACTTTATAATAATTTTATTATTTTATTTTTCTCCCTGCAGGGACTTTCAATGTTCTCTGCCTTCATGTGTGGGATCTCTCTGGTTAGTCTGGCTAAAATGGATGGATGAAAAAAAAAACAACTATGTGTTTACTCCAATATTGTGAGTTTTTTTTTATGTTTCATAAAGTCTGACGGTGAAATAAAAATAATATGCCAAAATTACACAAAAGGTTTTGTTTTTATTCAAAAAGGCATGACCAGTGAATTCAAATGCTAGAAGGTGTTTGGTTGGAGGTAATATTTTGTCAATGATTTAAGAAAAAAAATAAATAACTCAACAAAAAACTGCATAGTGTTGTGCAAACAAATTGCCAACCACTGTTAGATGAAATCACACGGGTTGTTTATATATTGCACAAAATATAGTAAGCTTTCCAGACCATCAATAATGAACAAGTCAGAGTAAAACTCGGGTTTTATACCAAAGACAAGGAATCCAAAACAAGGGGGAGTCAGTCTGGCTGCAGCAACGTCCAACCTTGTGTGTGTAACCCAAACGGGTTCATTTGGTGAGAGTTTATTATCATTTAGAATAAGGGCATAATATGACCATCAGATTAATAAAGCTACAATGTGTTATCTTATAGTAAAAAATCTCCACTGCAGTTGTTCTGAATGTTATTAATGGAAGAATAAATATGATCAATAAATTAAATCCAAATCTATCATTTGGCTTGTAGAAGCTCAAACCCAGAAGAATGGATTTTATTAAAAGAATTTGAGCAATATGTAAGCTGTCCATATTTGTTATCATAATTTGAATCAACCCTTCACGTTTGAAAAGAGAAGTGAAAAGAAAGAGGAGAAAATAACAAGATGTGCAGAAAAGAACCAGCAGAGGAGGAGAAGGTGAATAGGTGTGTTTATGAGCACCAGCATTAATCTCTGTCAGGGTTTTGGTCAATATTGTCTGTGGTCTCAACCAGTGGATGTCAGTATAAATGATTGATATGGCAATAATCTGTTTACCCACATGGCTTAAAGCAGTGGTGTGCTCTGGAATATTGAATACAAAGCACAAATCCTCTTTGCTTTGCAATACTTCACAGGTTCATGTGGGCAGACAGACCCGCTGACTCTCACCTAGAGTCAGCCTTACCAGCAGTGAGCTGGTAAGGCTGCTGGGCGCTAGTTAAAAACAAAGTCTTTAGCTGGATCAGTTTGAACCATCCCTCCACTCTGCTTCAGCTCCGCCTTTGGTCAAAGCCGTTTGCTATCCTGTGTTCACACTCGCTTTGCAATCACCTTGGGATAGGATGTCAATGCCCTACTTGAACTGAACTAGAAAGGATGGAGACTCAATCTGAACTTATTTTTTCCACCTGCTTTTTTCTTTTAAAATGACCAAAGCAACAACAAAAACAGAGATTTATTCAGCTTGAAATGAAATTAGATTAACCGATAAGAGAGGCTGAGGAGAAACAGAAACTGAATTAAAGTATTCGACCATATCTGAAGATGGAAAAACACACCTAAGATGTTTTTAACCTAGCATAGATACAGCAGAAAAGGGAGTTGTTTTTCTTCTAAAGATGGACAAAGATGTTTTGTGTCCACATTTTTACCGTTTTTGGATTTGTAAAAAGTGTTCTGTGAATTAAATTCATGTCTTAACCGTTCCAACAGTGCCACATGGTGACACCATAACTGGACGACTCGAGCGAAGTCTCAACACCTTTGCCATCACACTAGATGCAAAGTTGTGTCACTGAAGTTGGCGTTGACTGAGATTTGCCCTCTGTGATCTAAATAACCTGCATCTGGCTCAGGGCTGAGGATCCACTGAGAGGCAGATAAGATGTCGCTCCGCTCCCAAGGCTTCAGCCGCTGGCGGAGTCGCTCTGACTTCTCATCTGCAGCTTTTGCCGCCTCCACCCACCTTAAGGCTGCAGGCGTCTCTTGATCCCAGCTGGTCAGCTTATCGGCCAGAGTTGCTGCTTCAGAGACTCTCACCCACGTACACGTGCACACACGTATAATGTAGATATGGATATATTAGATTTAGCACTGGCTGGTCAACAGAGTATCTCAGGAAATTTGCTACGCTTTAAGGCTTGTCTGGAATCTCATAAATACTTGCATGAACTCTTCTGTAAATGTGAAACATCAAGTGGATTTTTATTGTGACTTTTTTTCCTGTAATGATGTAAGTTTTGACTTCACAAGTTTACTTGAACAATTGTGTGTCATGCTATAGCATCCACAAGAATTTCCTACTGAGATTCTGCCTGCAAGCAGTTCATGTTAAAAATGTATTTACATCTTACAGCTGCATTCACAGTTTTTATAATCATTTACTTGTTTTAAATTATCTATTAAACATTGTAAAACAACAACAACAAAAAAAACAAACTACTTCATTTAATTTTTGCTGGAAATTCCCTCATTTCAATGAAAACAGTACCGTATTTTTCGGACTGTAAGCCGCTACTTTTTTCCTACACTTTGAACCATGCAGCTTGTAGCCCAGATCAAGAACGGCAGAGATACCAGAGGCTAATACAGTATATGTACGTTTCCATTTTTTTTTTTTTTTTCTTAATTTGTAGGTGCACCAGCAGAGTGAGTGAAACCGCCTGCCACATGTCACCACTTGGAATATACGGTAGATTACACCACAGAAGTGGAGGAACATGATGCACATCCCTCCCCATCTCTCTGAGGGAGGTGGATGATGCTCTCTGATATCTATTTTAATGTTGGTATCAATGCGACACGAATTGGATCGTGCCCACATTATTAATGACCGAGAGGAAAGGAATAAGAAAAGGTCAGCAGAATAGAAGATAAAGCGCCAGCCGCTATCAACGCTCACTCTCGGTCACTCAGTCATCCGCCAGAGGATTTACTGCTACATTCGCACATTCTCTAACCTGCTGATTGTTCCAGACGTCTCAGCAGGGGGGACTGCTTTGAAAAATCTTCAAAAAGAGTAGAAACCAAAATGGTGAAGTCCTTACATGCACCATCCCTCTGGAACATCTGCTGAAGATTTAAGGATTACAAACCTAAAGAGAAAATGGATCAGCTGCCCCCAAAAAATCAAGTCAAGCTTGAATGTGTCAGTTTGGAAATGAAAAGGTGTATTAAATTGATGTAAGTCACTTAATGTGTTAGAATCTGTGGTAACACTTTATTTGAAGGGGTGTGCATAAGACTGACATAATACTGTCATAAACATGATATGACACCTGTTATGAACATGAAGGAGTTTCTATGATTGTGTGACTGTTGTCATGAAGTGTCATTTGGTAAATAACGACACTTTTAATGCAAGTTTTAGTAGAGCGTTGCATTAAGTGTCATTATTTACCTAGTCATTCAAAGTTGGCAATTTTGATGGACTTTTAGTGCAACCTTTAGTACGACTTAAAAGTGTCATTATTTATCGAATGACACTTCATGGTAACATTCTTAAAAACATTCTTGAGGACTCCTTACTGTTCCTGTCAGGTGTTATGTCATCTTTATTTTGTCAGTCTATTGCACACCCTTTAATCTAAAGCGCTACAGAATCTTTCATTATTTTCTGACTAAAATGAATTTTAAAAAATGACATATTTTTAACATGGAGGGTGAATTGAAATGCATTGCATGCATGTTTAATGCTCTACACCACAAGCACACTGACTTCACATATGCTAATGTCATTTTCTTCCACCAAACTAGCTGACAATGATGTTTTGGAAAATTGCCTAACGTACTCCTTCATGGCTATGTCAAAAATAGAACTTGCTAGTGAGCCACCATATGCAGCAGACCCCTTCGTCAGAGAGGTTGGTCACATTGCTGTACACTGTTGACTCCCCCACCCCCTTTAAGGCATTTCCTATCCTTTTTTTGATTTCCTACAAGAAATACAAGGAATTTAAACAAGATGTGGTTGTAAGTGGAATAAATATGTGTTACAGCTGAATTAAAAGTCGTGGGAAGACTTGGTTCCAGACTGTCCTGCGCTCTACCCGTCCTCATGATCTCACACTTTTTCATTTATTTACTTTTTAATAGGGTCATATTACATATTTATGAGCAGTCGGGATCTTAGTTGCTCCACGCTAATGAAATCACTGAGCTAGCTGAGGCACAGAGGAGGGTGGATTTCTTGTGATGTGCTTCTGTATTTCTGCATTTGTCTGAAATTCCTCATTTTACCTAAACTAAAAATCACATTCAGCGATAATTTGTCATGATGAAGATGGGCAAATTAAATATTGATATAACCACTGCATCTTTCTAAATTTGTTGCACTTTATTTATGTTTTACTTCTTTGCCCCGAGCCTGTTATTCTTCAATTTCTCGCCCATACATAATGGATGCTATGTGAGTACGTCAGGGCAGAGTCAGACTGCGGGCCTTTTGGGCACTGCAGCGAGAGAGAGAGAGAGACGTGGAGAGCCACAGACCGACCGGGAGTCTGAGCCAAGCCTTGGCAACTAAACAAACAAACAAAAGAAGAAAAATAAGATTTTTTTTTTTTTTTTGCCTCTGGGAGAAAAAACTCATAGCTGACAGTGGCAGGACCACTGTTTCTGACTCCTGTTTGGCAATGAAAATAAAATGTCATAACGTTAACATGTTTTGCTTCATATCACTTTTATTAGTACAGCTGAGTAAAATAATAGTCTTAAATCTCTTCCAATAGCGTTTTTATTTTTATTTTTCACATAGCCACGCTCCAAGAAATTGCAAGATTTCCTCTGTCATTTACCAAAGAAGAGATGTACCTGAAGTAGCTTTGAAAACAATATTGCTTTGGACAACCTGACCTACACACTCAGAATAAAAGTCATTTTGATCTCTAATCTTTTGAGCCCAAAGAAAAGACGAAAAAAAAAAAAAATGCCACTGTCACTTTCAGAACCAGATGTTAATTTTACTCTGTTATCTAATTGATATTAACTGTTGATTGACTTCTATAAAATTATAGTAGCATCCAGCCTTAAGGAACTCCAGCCAAATCTCATCCACCCTCGGGGCTCTGCCACCGAGGAGCTTTTCAATCACCTCGGCGACCTCGTCCCCAGAGATTGGAGAGCCCGACCCAGAGTCCCCAGGCTCAGCTTCCTCAATGGAAGGCATGTTGGTGGGATTGAGGAGGTCTTTGAAGTATTCCGCCCACCGGCCCACAACGTCCCGAGTCGAGGTCAGCAGCACATCACCCCCACTATAAACAGTGTTGGTGCTGCACTGCTTCCCCCTCCTGAGATGCCGGATGGTGGACCAGAATCGCCTCGAAGCCGTACAGAAGTCTTTCTCCATGGTCTCTCCCAAACTCCTCCCACGCCCGAGTTTTTGCCTCGGCAACCACCCGAGCCGCATGCCGCTTCGCCTGCCGGTACCCATCAGCTGCTTCTGGAGTCCCACAGGCCAGAAAGGCCCCATAGGACTCCTTCTTCAGTCTGATGGCATCCCTCACCAAAGGTGTCCACCAACGGGTTTGAGGGTTGCCTCCGCGACAGGCACTGACAACCTTATGGCCACCGCTCCGATTGGCCGCCTCGGCAATGGAGGCACGGAACACGGTCCACTCAGACTCAATGTCCCCCACCTGCCCCGGAACGTGTTCAAAGTTCTGCTGGAGATGGGAGTTAAAGCTCTGTCTCACAGGGGATTCTGCCAGAACACATACTAAAGTAAAAATAAAAAAGTAGCCAAAAGATTGTAGATTAGATTGTAGAAAAACCTGACAGGGCACACCTGTGAAGTGAAAACCATTTCAGGTGACTGACTACCTC
>CAEFZX010022709.1:0-41239 GCA_903066825.1 Alfaro cultratus | reverse complement strand
CTTGTTTCAGTTTTGTTGGGACTATACATTAATCTTTTGTATGTAAATTTTATAAAAAGTGCTTTTTTTTTTTTTTTTTTTTTTTTTTTTACATATTTGTTAAAACTGTCACTTTGTGGTGGTAATATAAAATGAGACAGATAATCTGTGATCCTACAGCCATCTGCAGAAATGCACCAGTTATAGCCAAAAACAGCCAATCAGAGCCAACCTAAAGCCACACGTAATTGTAAAGAGGAATGAAAACAAATACGTTGTTAGTGTATGATATTAAATCCTCCCTGATTACTTCTGCAAGGCACAGATGAGTGATGTTGTTTGCTGAAATATGCAAATGTACCTAAGCATCTCTTATCTTTAAAGAGACAGTGACAAAATAAGAGCCTTTTCACTGAGCTTTCTCTCAAAACATTCTGTTTATCAAAGAGCCACAAGCAGATATTTCACCTTAATTATCATAAAGCCTTCTTAGACTAAGTCTGTATAGTTTTTCTCGTTCTAACACACCTTTTGAAATGGCTAGTTCAGTGGTTAACCATATTCTTAAAGGTAGCTCAGTGCTTTATAGAGCAGTTTGTGTTCTGGGTAGCTCCAAAAACATGTCAGCTCCAGAATACACAGGTCTGAAGGCCATGGCCATTAGAACTGGGTGGTGTGTCTGTGTATGTGTGACTGTTTTCTAAAGGCATGTATGAAGGTACAACCAGGTCACTTACATGTACTGCTCAGTGGCTTGCATTACAATAAAGTCCCACTTGTGGTTCAGCCAGTCATGCAGGTGGTTGTAATCTACCTGTTGAAAACACAAACAGGGTATGGACCAGGTGAGTCTCGTGATGCATCAACTAGAGAGAAAAAACACACTTTCTGTAACTCAAACAGATTTAACCTCCTGAAAACACATCAATCATAATCTACTCAGTTTGAGACAAGATTAGGTTTGGGGGAACGGTGGTATTTTCCATTTAATTGAAAAATTCCTTTACCTCACCAAAACCAGTTCTTAATGTGAGTATTTTCTGCCAGAAAACAGTAATCCTGACTAAATTAAAGCAGCTAAACATAAGGTCACATTTTGGAGAGCTCAGTTTAATGATGGAAACAAGCCCCAAGACATATCACTAGCATGGTCCCTGTATCATGACCCTTCTAGATGTGTTTGTTATCACAATCATGGTGTGACCCACACAGCACAGGTACCTGCTCAAAAGGTTCCAGCATGCCTTTCTTACGGATGTTCCTCTTTGCCAGGTAAATGGCTGGAAAAAAGTGAAAAACATGAGGCTGTGTTATGTTTTCAGCATGTAAAGAACTTTGAACTGCCATGTTGTTTAACTGTGCTATACTAACTACTAAACTGAACTTAACTTTAATTGGCAAACAGAACTTTCAACTTAACAAACAAGGATAGCATAACATGGAAACCAGAGGAACAGTGTGTTCAAGGAGCTCAAACACAGGGGAGGTCTAGCAACCTGTAGTCGAGGATACGGGAACCAGGGGAACCGAGGAGGGAAAGCGAATAATTAACACAATGAACACAGACGAAGCTCATCTTACTCACAAATGGATCTACAAATGAAAAAGCAAAAAAGCCTGAGACTGGCATAGGAGAATAAACCAACAAACACAGAGGAGAAGAACAGATCAACTGAACACAAAGCAATGAACTGATACGGTGAGACACCAACAGCAATGATGAACACAGAGAAGTGAACTAAATATGAAAAGACCTAAGTGGCAATAATGATTCCAGAAATCTCAGGAAATAAATTTGAAAATAAAAAATAAAAAACCTCAAACATCACTTACTAACAAAAGACTGAAGACTTGTTTACTGCAGGGAAATTACAACCAGCTGATAACCTTTAAAAAAAGCCTCGCTTTAAAAATTCTGTACTACCCTTAACTAATGCTAACTGTTTAGTTTCTACAGGCTCATCAGGGACACACAACATCAATCA
Organism: Alfaro cultratus; assembly: GCA_903066825.1. NCBI lineage: Eukaryota > Metazoa > Chordata > Actinopteri > Cyprinodontiformes > Poeciliidae > Alfaro > Alfaro cultratus. The sequence continues at coordinate 39,275 of CAEFZX010022709.1, read as the reverse complement.
TCACTATTCTGGGTGGCAACGCAGACACTTCACCTACCATAATCAGAGTCCTCTGGAACCCATTGCTGTGTTGGCCAGAAGTAAGGGGTCTGCAAAGATCAACATTGGTATTAACGTCTTTGAATATACAAAAAGGCGATTAGCCACCTCCTACCAAAGTTCATGGCTCTGATGTTTTTAAGGAGTGCTGTGGTTTCCTCCAAGTAAATAAAAGCCATTTTAAAAATCAGGATTTTATCATTTCTTAGCAGAAAAACAAGTCTTAATTATCTGAATTTTTCTGCTAATCAAAAAAAATGGAATAATTTTAAATAAATACAGAATGTGACTCTTTAATTGTTCCTTTGCAATGTGTCATGTCCCACGTTGCTGTCATCTGACACATTCCTGTTCAATTCATTTATGAACAGGAATCATGTGAAATGAACACAAGTATTTTGTTTCCTATTAAACAAATGTGTTATCGGAACATGAATGATCAGAATGTATTGGATCAAAGCTCAACATTTTGAAGGAGGTTGAAGGTAAGTGCTAGTGTGTGTGTGTGTGTGTGTGTGTGTGTGTGTGTGTGTGTGTGTGTGTGTGTGTGTGTCTTCCATTCTGGATCCTCCAGGTGTCCACTAGAGGGCGCAGTGGAACCAGCAGCAACACAGACCTGGAGGGTGGCAGTACAGTACTCTGGTACTGGCTGCCAGTCCACTGAGTGTGAATGTTGAACCTCATGGACACTATGGAGCTGCATTCAAGCTTCCTCCTTCAGGAGTTACTGGATCCACAGAACCAAATAGCGCCACCACAGGCGAGGAGGGGAACAAGTTTTTCAAAGGGCTTAGTTTAGTTGACACAGTATAGCGTGAAAATGACCCGCAGCAGCTGAAGATGTAACAAATGTCGCAATTTTGATCCTCAGTCTAGCCAAGTCTACTGAACTATCAGGAGTGAAAATATCCTCAAAGTCCTTCTCATATGTCTTGGCCTCTCCTAGACAAGCATTGGCTTTGCCCTCTGTGAACAACCTCTTTGGATTTTCCACTAAGGGAAACTTCCAAGTGCTCATAACTTTTCAACAAAGCATCAATTTAAAAATGCGAACTATCCCTTCAAAACTCAATGAATCCAGTGGAATAGACGGGGCTTGAAGGCATTAGTCATCAGAGAAGCAGCAGTGATTTCTCTGTACCTGGAAGCGGTAGAGGCTGCTGTCGTTACACATCACCAGCTTCCTGTGGTTCTGCAGGGGGTAGATGTAGCCGTAGGCCACTAACATGGTGCCAAAGACCTGCGCTTCTGGAGAGTTCAGAGAGGGAAGCAGAAAGAGAAGCTAATCAGACAGCAATCTGTTATATGGCATATGAACTGTTTTCTGAGATTCAAGAAACTGTCAAGAAACTATATCGTACTTCTCTTAAAACCATCAACCTGAATAAATGACAAATAGAACTATTTCCAGATTTATTATGTTTAATGTGAAATAATGCAAGGACGACTTTAGGAGACGTTAATATTTGATTGTGTTCATATTCTGCCCTGAGACTTTTTACTACAAACAAATGTTCATGTGATGCAAACAAAGATTTTCTTTTTAAAGATAGGACAGAAAAAATGGAGACAGACAGCAGGTGCACCATGTCCTTCCTGATTAGATCAAAGCCAGGCTGATTCTATCACAATGTTCAACAATCTGGAAATAGTATTATATAACATTCATACTGTAAGTCAACTCAAGTCAAAAGGAAGATCTGTGGAGACAAGAAAAAAGATAGAAATAATTTCTGCAGCTCTACAAAACAGCCCTTGGTAAATTTATAGTGTAACAATACTAATTTCTATTTCTTTTAAAATAATCAAACATTATGACTAGAACAAGAATTGCATGTTGCCATAATTCCATCTACAACATTTACTGTTATTTATTTGTTAATAATAGATCCACGTTCTGTTTGGACATGATTTAATATGGACTTTGTTGTCTCAGTCATAGCTTTCCCTCAGTCAGCTCCTCGCTCTTCCTCAGCTGTTCTTTAGTGACAGTCTCCAGTTATTCCAACAGATGTTGGGTCTTCTCTGGGGTTTCCTCTCAGTACCCAGAAAATCTCCAAGGGGGGGCATCCAGTAAGCGTCCTGATCGGATCCGCGAACCATCACAGTTGACTTTTTGTGATACGGAGGAGCAGCAGCTCTGCCCTCTGTCTCCTCTGGATGGAAGGGCTGCTTGTCCAATCTGTAAGGCTGAGTCCAGTCGCCCTGTGGAGGAAACTCATTTTGGCTCCTTGTCACTAGGATCTTTTCTTGTCATGATCTCTATCTCATGGCCATTGATGAGGGTTGGTATGAAGACAAACCAGTAAATCAAGAGACTTTTTGTTTTGTTTTTGTACCCCTCCAGGGGGTCTTTTGTGGGCTCTAGTGTCCCTTATATGACAGTAGGCTGACAGGAAAAGGGGAAGCAGAGGGGGGAAGACATGCAGCAAATATTGTCGGGTCCGGGAGTCGAACCCGTGATGGCCGCGTCGAGGACTCAAGGCCTCCAAACATGGGCCTTGCTATCCCCTACGCCACCACGGCATGCCCTAAATCAAGAGTTTTGCTGTGTCACTTAGCTTCCTCTTCACCAACAACCAGAGTTTACTCCAGACAAAGCCCCTATCGGTCCACGTCCATGATGCATACTTTAACTCTTATGCTTGAGACAGACATTGACTCTCAACCAAAAGTGAGGCGTCCATCTCTTTCTGGTGGAGGACCATAACCTCAGTGATACTCTTGGCTTCCCAAACCAGGTGTACACTTTCTGTCCCTGCAGACAGGATCAGGGACAAAAGGCTCTCCTGGTGATATCTGACAAGTTTGAGTTTATGTCAAGATTGCAGTACAGCTCTTGCTTTTTTCATACAAGAAGTGTAAACTCATTCTATTTGAATATTATGCACACTTTGTGTGTGTGTTTTTTTAAGCGCACCTTTGAAAAACACTGATAAACATGGTTATGATACATGTGTATTTTCATTGCAGTAGACATCATTGCATCATTATCATCATTAAGACATTTGTCACGGAACAGAGTTTGAGCAGTTCTGCAAAGCTTTGTAACGTTAGTACCAGGTACACGTCCTTTATTCTAGAATCACACGGACTCTTTTGGATAAAAAACTAAACATTGTGCCATTGTGAGAAAAGAAACACATTTTGACATTCTCAGCAACTACCTTCTGCTGTAGTCTTCATCTTGTTGCTAATCCAAGCAATTATGTTAGCACCTGTTTGGAGAAACAGAAAATGTCAATCAACCATGGCCTCCTGTCAGTACCTAGCGTTTATGTTTGTGACAAATTGGCTGCTTTTTTCTTCTTCTTTTTTTTTTTTTTTTTTTGCAAAGTTTTGTGATAGTGCCAACACTTCTTAGTTTTTTGATTTTCTTGTACGATGTTAAGGTAAGTACGTTTGTTTCACAGTTTTCCCTCCTGAATTACGCTCTTGATGCTCTGCAGCTGACTGTTGTTGAAAACATCTGATTTAAAATATGCATGTTAAAAATGATGTTACATGAAAATCCATCCAATCTCCTAGCAGACTGTCTCATACCATCCCACACATTTTACACCTGGCTAAAGTTACACCTGCAGGCGTAACTCAATCTTAGACTCGGTTGGAAAGCTACTTTGACTTGTAAAGCACCGTTCAAATCTCATCCACTTATCAGCTGCTTTATTTAGCCTCAGCAGCTTAGGCACTGAGGCAGCCTGTCGGCGTCTTCACACAATCTGTGATTTTTGCATTATTCAAAAGAACTTGTAGAATCTGTTAGTCATACGTCCATCATCCAGTCTGCCAGTGGAAATTCATGTTCTCTGCTCTCCGTTATATTCTCTGGTTCCCTGACACCTTTGGCCCTCTTATATTCCACTAATGTCTGCAATAAATCTATGAACGTTTTTGCCTCTGAAACTGAAAACATTCACCCACAACTGTCTCATCCTTACAACATAACTGGTTGCAAATATTGCTTCAAACTCTCTGCACCTTCTTCTCCCTCACGTAATATTTCCAGTCTGCCGTAATGTCCTTCATCATCCATACGTCCTCCACCACTGGATCCCTGCCTACAAAGACAGGTCAAACTTTGCCTCCCCTCACTCTTGTTTCTCATCGCAGACATGTCCATTCTTGCTCTGTCTCTGCCCTATTTAAAATAATCACACCAATTTTTCAGAAACCTGGCTTAGCCACCACTGATTTTTATGATTTCAGAACAATTTCCTACCTCACATTTCTGTTTGGAGTTTGGAGAGAGATTGGAGAGTTTTAGAATAAACTCTCCAATCAGCAGCGGAGTTAAAAAAAAATAAAAAAATGGTGTTAATTTCTATTACTACATGAATGAAATTCAACTCCCCCAAACATGATGCATCTTTACTCCACCCTGCTCCCCATCTTGACTGCTTACAAGATATTTATCTCCATAACCTCAGCCCTCCTCATCTCCTTCATGTCTACATACCATCTCATATCATTTGTTCCTCTTTTGACTCTCTTCTGTCTACACTTTCTCGCAACACTGCTCCACTGTGGATCTCAGGACTTTCAGGTGCTCTGCTCCCAAATTCTAGAATAATCTGTCACTGGATGTCCGATCCACATCGTTCCTGCACATTTCAAAATCTCTCCGCAACACTCTAGAACAATTCTTAAAAAATCATTTTCTCCTGTCATCCACAAACAGCTGTTAGTGGTTTAGAATATAATTTGATTCATTGTTATTTGTTATTTTAGCAATAATTCACTACGAATGTGGTCTTGAGACAGAAAAAAACAAAAGAAGAAGAAATACACCTTTTCAAACCAGTCATACAAACTAAGTCAAGTAACAACAATCCAAACTGGTCAAGTTCAGTTCATTACTCAAATTGATTTTAAAAATCTGCTGAGAATTCCCCCTTAACAGGAAGAAACTTCCAGCAGAACCAGAACATGGATGGATGGATGGATGGATGGATGGATGGATGGATGGATGGATGGATGGATGGATGGATGGATGGATGGATGGATGTTGCTATCCTTGATGTTTTCTTCATATGTTTTGCTGATGCTGTGGGGCTTGCCTGCATTAGCTATGTGTCATTTACTGTGCAACAAACATGTTCAGTAAAATAAAATTCATATAATTACTTCCTTGACTTTGAGGCAGTTATTTCTTTAAGTCTGAAATAAAGCAGTTTGTTGTGTGTGTCAGCCTCACCAGTGATGGCGTGAGGAATGGTGGTGACGTTGAGCTTCTGCTCTGAACCTTTTACTCCGTTTTTCGGGTCCTGCATCTCCACCACAATGGCGTCTAGCTGGAAGAAAGAAACATTCACACATGTGAATTGACAGAAAAATGTCTTTTCAGCCAAAACACTGTGAAGTTCTTCTAGGTAAATATTAAGGAAGGACTATGGGATGATGAACTCCATTGTTTATGTCTACTTAAACTAATAACAGCACCAATCGGCTGCCACATTTACATAGCAACAATTTGATTTATCAGTACTTCATATATTCATAATTTCCCCACTTTGAGACAATACAGGATATTTCTAGTCTATTCTTCCATTCTACTCATATAAACAATACCTACTACCCACCACCCTTCCCAAAAGAACTATGGTTGTTCCAAAATTTACTCTGATAAATATGAAAAAAATAATGTGTCTGGGTAACATAGCTACTCCATGATTAGAAGATAAAACTAATCATGTTTTGTTTGTTTAAAACAATTCAGACTTAAATTCAACAAAAAATCTTTGACAAAGACTTGACACTGATGGCCTCAGACTCTCTCCATCCAATCTGTCTGCTTGAGATGTTTTGCAAAGAAAAGTGAGCTGATATTTTAGTCTGTGAATGTTTAAAGCTGGTGGAGAGACATTTCCTAAAAGACTTGGAATCATTATTGCAATGGAAAGTGGTTTGAGAAGTATCAACTCAGGGGGTCTGACGGACAACACACATGCTTTTCTACACTGTAAAATGTACTTATCGTTTTCCTCACACTTCCAACTAATGCACCATGTGTTGGTCTGTCACATGCAATGCCAATAAAATGCAAGTTTGTGGTTGTAACTTTAGAAAATGGCAAACATGTTTTCATTCCCTCCTGTCAATGTGTTTCTGAATGTTTGAAGCTATAAGCACAAGTTGACAAAGGACTCACCTGTGTCCAAACTCAAGTTCAGATTTGGTCACTTGTTATTGCAAAAAGACTAACAATAAAATCCGCATGTAGATTTCCCTATTGACGGTTCATTACTGTTTTTTAATGTGTGTTAAGACAAACAATATTTTCCACACCTTTTCAATTAAAGTTAAGATTAAAAATATTTCAATAACTAATGTCAGGTTATAGTTACGGCAGTGGGACAAGAGGTCAGAGTTCAACCTGTTAGCAGTGGGTTGCCGGTTCAAAGCCCTGCTCAGGCTACCACTGGAGCCTGAAGCAGCTGATCTATCCTTGGGCAAGACGTTTACCGCTCCACATGGTGGTGGTCAGCTGATTTTATGGCAGCCTCGGTTCTGTCAGTCTGCCTCAAAGCAGACTGCCTCATCTGTAGCTATAATAACTTACCACCAACAATGTGTGAATGCATGTGTTATGAACGGGTGAATGACTGAATGACTTGATGTATGTAAAGTGCTCTGGGGTCCTCTCTGCCATGCTAGTACAGAACATTTACCATTTATTCTGCAGAATACTTTCTTTAGCAGTGACCTCTGACTGCAGAGCAGCAAAGCTAATTGGCTTTAAAGTGGAATTAGAGGTTATCTTTAGTAAGCCTCAGCTTATCTGGCTTACCTACAGCAACCATGAATGCATATGTATACAGATCCATCTCAAAAACATCAAAAACCATCTAACCACATGGTGGGAATGATTTCCTGCAGATAAACTGTATATTTTAGAATATCATAAAGCAGCAGAAGGTGCAATCTGGATACTTGAGGCTTAAGTAAAAAATTTTTTAGCCAGTGTTTACTATTTTAAACACATTGCCACAATTAGTAGCAATGCAACAATTGAGTAAAAGTGATCATGCTCTCACCAACCTTTTTGAGGCAGTGCGTCCGAGGCCAGAAACGTTGCCCCCGGTTGGGACGCGCCGTTCTGATCGTCATACTTGCAGCTTGATCAGGACCAAATCAGAGCAGATTAAATAAAATGTAGGTGTGAAGTGTCCAAGGTGTAACATGTGTAGCCGAAGAGAGAGAGAAGTGTGTGTATACAGCAGGTCTGAACACACTCCTCCATAGTATGGATTACAGGAAAGGAGGAGAAAGTTTGCTCACCAATCAGCAGTCAGAATTCCTCCAGTGATTCCAGTGAAAAGCCAGACGGTGGAGCTAAGATGCCTGGTGGCTGGATCAACTGAAGGTTTAAAGGGACATATACTTGACTGGCAAGGAAGGGAAGACACCTGCTTTACAAGGTGTTAAACTATTATTCTAGTACTTTATTTCATAATGAACAAGATACAACCTCCCATTCTTTGTAAATTAGCTCAGTCAGATTGGATAGAGAGACTTTCCACAGATTCTCCATTGGCTTGAGGACTGGACTTTGATTGGACCATTCTGAGACCTGAAAGGTGCGTTTCAATTGCGGTAAACTTTTCAGAGGAACCAATGACAGTTTCTACAATAGTTTGTCCCTGAGTTTCTACTGCAGCAACCAGGACTACATCAGGCCTGCTGTTGAGGTAGAACTTTTTAAATGGACCAATCTGTGCCTGAACTTAAACTTCCTGTTTGATGTCTTCCAATTATGCATCAGTATTTCCACATAATTTGTTTTCTCATGATCTATTTTCCTGCAGAAAAAACAGCCCCATCATGTGATGCTGCCTTCCCCCATACTTCAGAGTTGGGATGATGTTCCCATTCTTACAACTGTAAATGTAAATGTAACAATGGTCATTATGGACAAGCAGTTCCACTTCAATTTCACCAGACCAGAGGACAAGTCTCCAAAATAAACTTCTTTGTCCCTGTGGACATCTGCAAACTGCTGTGTGTATGGTTTTTTTCCCCCTTCCTTTTGGACTAATGGCTTCCTCCTCACTAAGTGGCCTTTCAACCCATGTTGTTACAGCACTGTGGATAATGACATTGTCTCACCAGCTTCAACCAGCAGCTTCACAAGGTGTTTGGCTTTTGTTCTGGGGTTGATTTGAACATTTTGGACCAAAACACATTCATCTCTGGGACACGGAACCCTTCCTGACCGGTATGACGATTGGTTGGACATTCCAATCATGCCTCTACAGCTTCCTCTCAGCTGTAGAGACGCTGCTGCTCCGCCATATTGCACCACGGAAGATGGCTGATGCCACCACAGAGTCAAAGACTTTCTCCAGGAGATTCCCCTGCACTCCAACAGACATCAATAGAATGACTGAGTTATCATTACTCTCTCTACTTATTTAATTCAGAAATCAAAAATCTTCAGCCTGCTGATTCAAAATCATTTTGTTGAATCTGCTGTAGCTTTAAAAATAAAGTTACTGAATTCAAATCTCTAAAATGTTTGAATTATCGTGACTCTGTTCCTTTAACAATGAAGAAATTCATTCATTCATTCATTCATTCATTCAAATATTGTCATATTTGGTATGACAAATAGCAGTAGTGAATTATTACCGATAAAATAATTAATATAAGTAAAAATGTCCGCTTATTGAATAATTCTGTTTAATATCTGTAGAAACTTCTCTAAGTTAAACTAGAAAAACTCTTATTCTAAAATGGCTCGTAATGTCAGATGACCCACCCAGATATTGATGCTGGAGCGCGCTCACGCGGCACGCACCACATTGCGCTGCGTTCAAAGAGAGTCTGGTTTATTTTATTTATTTATTTATTTATTTATTTATTTATTTATTTGTTTGTTTGTTTGTTTGTTTTATGAACTAAGCAGTATACGTTTTATATGTATGTGCAGCTCTGGACCACTGCGCTGAACCCCATTGAAAACCTTATTGTTGCTCCACCAAATGTTGATTTCTGAACTCTTCCTGAGTTATTGTTGTTTCTAAATGAATATGAACTTGTTTTCTTTGCATTATTTGAGGTCTGAAAGCGTTTGCTCGTTTGTCGTTATTTTGACCATTTCTCATTTTAAAAAAAATAAATACAAAATATTTGCTCGTAATTTCAGATCTATGTTGTCAGCAGTTCATAGAATAAAAGAACACTGTTCACTTTAGTCAAATATATACATATAAAAAGTAAGGTCAGAGAAACGGATCATTTTAAGTGGTCTCTTCATTTTTTTTCCGCTTTGGTGAATTTGAACAATTGTTTCCTCTCTCTCTGTTTGTCTGTCTGTCTGTACGCTGGGGAGTGTCGGAATCGGACTGCACGTGAACGCAGCAGCAGCGGTCCGGGCTGAGCTCAGCTCTCCTCACCGACTCACACACTGCATCGATGAAGTTGTTTCAAAGATGGCGGACTTCCTGCCGTCCCGCTCCCTTTTATCGTTATGTTTTCCTAGCTGTTTCCTAACGAGCGGGGAGGCAGAGCAGCTGCAGAAGTCCAGGGAGATAGACAAGTGTATCCGTCGAGATAAGACTTACGTTAAAAGGTTAGTAAAGATCTTACTACTCGGAGCGGGAGAGAGCGGCAAGTCCACCTTCCTCAAACAGATGCGCATTATCCATGGGGAGGACTTCGACCAGAAGGCCAAAGAGGAATTCAGAGCCACAATTTTTAGTAATGTTATTAAAGGTAAGGCTGCTCTGCGACGTTGTGCTTAATGTGGTGAAACGTGGCTCGTTGAGAAGTGTGCTGTGCTCGCCGTGGCGGTGGGGTGTTTCTGTGGGAACTTTGAGCCACGCTAGCTGCACTGATTGGGATACTCCGGTGGAGAGGCTGCCCTCCCCGGGCTGCTTAGCTGCTTGGGCAACCAAGAGACGCCCCTGCTAATAGATGCTGTCCTGATGGGAGCCATGGAGTACGCATTAAGAAAACTTTAACTTTCACCCTGGACACTCAGCCTGAAGTATTTGGTTGCGATGGTTTGACACCAGCAGTGTTTCTCATGGCTGCCTGCTTGTTAGCGTCCCACACGCCCCTCGGCCGCGCGTGCAGAGCGTGACATCGCACTGCTGTGGTAAAGTGCGTGTTTACTGTAAACGCCGCTACGGCCAGATCAGATCAGCTCTCAGGTATTCCTCTGTAGATGAACTAAAAACACGACTGACCTCTGACAGCCACGAAACAGGAACCAGATCGATGTGGCACTAAAATGAACCGACTTTGTATGCGAGAACTGGGAAGTTCTTTCTTATTCCCCTATGCCTGTGTGTGTGTGTGTGTGTGTGTGTGTGTGTGTATAAGGGGGTTCATTATTACTTAGGAGTTTTACTAAGTAATAAGTAAGTTAGAGCGACAAGCTCTAACTCGTCGCTCTCTATCTTCCTAGTTTTATTTTTCGCTGCTCTCTCTCGTCTCTCCAGCTGTTAGCTTTCCTCTGCTTCATCTCTTCCACCTGATAACTCAGGGCTTCAAGGAAAAACATTCGTAAACCTAACCTATATATACAAAGTTTGATATTTTTCTTTCTTTTACCCCCCCCCCCAAAAAAAACAAAAAAAAGAAAACAGTGGTTCTCTATATTATTTGTAGGGATGTATACGATGTATCGGCACCGACCACTATTGGTCAGTTTTCATCATTTCAATACGATGAATAAAACTGGGCCGATAATAACTCAAAAGAAAAGATAAAGATACCGGTAGAAAGAAAAAAAAATGTACAATTGATAGAAACGGGTGTAGTAATTTTAATATTTAAATGGTGCTGAAGAGGATTTTTCAAATCTATTTTCTTAAATTATACTTGTAAATTACAAACAGCCATAGAAATTGTATTAATGTACACATTTGGTAGTAAAGAAGAGGTGGTACACATTAAAATGTTTTGTTATTGTGGGTCAATTTCAAGTTAGGTGGTTTGTGAGTTTTTGTTAAATGGGTTAAGTGATCCTCAGCCTGAAGAAGTTTGAGAAACACAGTTGAAAGAGAACATTATTAGTTAACTGATTGGAACTAATTGTATTCTACTAAACCATTACTTGCCAATTAATCATAAATGGTCAATTGTTTGCAAGCGTGATATGATATGATACATCAGGTGTAGCAACAGAAAAGAAACATTACAGAAATACTAGCAGTAATGTAGTGGGGGTGCAGTTGTGTTTGCTCTCTATAGAGTTTGAAAGGTGAATATTCTGATGGCCCTTATTTCTAGACACGCTTTGATGGAAACGTTTGGGTCAGGACATACTGAGTCACCTAAAGATATTTATAAGGTGGTGAGGGCTCGGTGATGTACATCACGTGAGTTTCATTCGTCATGATAAAATCCATCACAATGACAGTTTACCAGACAAGGCCCAGTATGAAATGGTGATGCCTTCAACCACCGTCTCCATGCAACCCTATTAAAGTTAATGTTACAGATATGTATTTAAGTGAATAAGGGAACTGCAGCAACTATTCCTAAAACAAAACATATCACTTTTACATTATTATTACTGTAATAAATATAGTTGCTTTGATAGATAGACAGTATGGAAAAATAAGTAGTGGGGATTAGGCCTGTCACAATAAACAATAAATAAATTAATCGCATGATAAATTAAAACAAATTCAATAGTTTTCATTTGCATGATTTATTGTTTTTCTCTTTCTACCAAAAACTGGATGATAAAATTCTTCAATCTGGTGTTTTGGTCTCAACTAAAACGTTTTTTGAAGGACAGTTTGGTTTACAAAGACTTCACCATTCATTTTATGTGTTTATTTTGAATATTTAAATGTCTTCCAGTCCCAGTGTTTAATGTTGACTAAAATTTAAAGTTTATTAATCTTTGAGGATGTGTTCTTGCATTACTATGCCTTTGCCATTATATGAGCTTGAAAGTTGTCTCAAAGTGACAATATTATCGTTTACCGCGATAACTTCAGGGACAATTTATCTTCCAGTAAAATTTGTTATGACAGGCCTAGTGAGGATGTTCAAGGTTGTGCTGTTTAAAATCATTCAACTATTTCAGCTACGCATAAATTAACCAGCAGCAGTTAAAATCCTAATTCTCAAATAGAGCAATAATATTAGCAGCTGAAACACAACAGTGAGAGAGTTGGTCTTTTAATAAAATATTGAAGTTTTTCTAAGCATATTTATTGTCTTTGCAGAGTTGAAAGGCACTGAATGTGTCTTTCCATCAGATTATGAACTAAATCAGGATTTTATTAGGGATTGAACTATCAGTTATTTTAGTTAGCGATTATTCTGACGCTTAATCGATTAATCAGGTACAAAAAAACTCTGCACATTCTGGAGATTTTTCATTTCACCACTTAAGCTTTTTTGTATACAATATTAGAAAACAGAGTTCAATTACTTTTTAAAATAAAAAAAAAACCCATCTTTCTTTTAGTGAACGCTTGATCATTCGTTTCAAAGGATGCATCTGCTGCTAAAAAAAAGCTCGACTCTTCCTGCTTGACTTGACATCAATACAGTGTAGGGCTGATATGTTTATTTTTTTGATTTATATTAATATCTCCTATTAAGCAAAAGGTGTTTAATAGGAGATAATTTTAGAACATATTTACAGGTACAGAAGGGTAATTACTGCTCTGTTGCTCTTTCACAAAATAGCTTTTTTTTGTCTGTATTATCCAGTTACTAAATTAGTTAATTTCAATCTGATGAATCATTTCAGCCCCCAGCCATATCTCCTTCTTAAAGGTAATACATTTCTCTTATGTTCCTGCTGTGCATTCTGGGATCCTCTCTTCAGGCGGACCAGCTGTTCCTGGCCTCTGCCTGCTTTGGCGTAACGTGTTTAAGTTCGGCTGACGGCTTCATTATGTTGAACCTCGCAACAAATGCTAATTGTTAGGATTTTAATTCCAAATATTCCAGTAGCAGCATGTGCCGTGGCCGTCTCTGTCTGTGCCAGGCCTGATTAGATTACAGTGGTTATGATGTTAGCCAGACCTGCTGGAACTGGGCCGTCCGCTGCAATATTGCATAATGCAACCTTATGGAAAATCTGTAGCCTCTTTTTAACCGCAGCATTCATTTCTCCTTTGAGATGACTTTATGCATTTCTAGCTTTACATTTACACATGGAACTAAATGTTTTGCACAAAAATGCTTTCTGATATTCCTAACAATTTTTTATTTTTATTTTTATTTTTTGCTGTGGGGAAGCAGTTTATTTTCATTGAGATAAACTGAATAGGTTTGTGTTTGATCAGTTCTATAATGTAGCAATGCTTCTTACTAATAAATGTTACACTGTAGGAAAGCCTGTTTATTTCTCTCCAAATGGAGCAAAGCAGAGCTGAGGATGTAGACATTAGAAAAACTTCCAGTGTTGAGCTGTGATTGAAAGTGGCTCTTGTTTGAGCTAATTTGAATAAATTCAGATTAGCTCAAATCAATATCAGCAGATTGGAGCTTTAAAATAACCAGACATCAGCTACAGATGCTGAATGCCTCACGGTTGGTTAGTCCTTAGCCCAGTGTCCCAAACTGTATACCAGATTATGTCCGTTTTTATTGGCAATATATTTTTGAACATTTAAACACATGAACATGTTGGATCAGTCCTCAGCCTTGTGAATGAATAGGAGTTGACCAGAACTGCAGTCAGTCCTTCTCCTTGTTGGCTTCTTACTGTCAGCAGCCTGAATCAAGGTCAGAGAAAAGCTTCGCTGCAGTCGATCATTCCAGCATTCTGGGATGTTTGAAACATAAACCAAGTTACTACGGTCTGTCTGCTGAAGGCTGAGAGTTGGCTCACTCAGTGTCTCATTTAAAGTAAACACCAGCGTAACTTCCCCCTTTCTCCGCCAGATTAGAGCCTTCAACCAAACAATGTTCTATTTAGTTTTTGTTGACTCATAAAAACAAACTTAAAATATGCGTGAAGGTCATTAGTGTTCAGTTTGGGCAGTTGATCATGTATTTTGAACATCTTTTTAATTTTATGAATGAAGACAGTCTGCTCCAATTTAAGTAAATATACTAAGACTAGATTTAAAAATCAGATACTAAAGAATATTGAGAACTTTGGAATACCTTCACTTTAAAGGATTTTTTTTTTAAAAGTAGTTGGAAAAAGAATTTGTATTGACATAGCTCCATAAATGCTTACAATTCAACACAGACCATAGAGCTCTGATGTTAACATTTGTTATTGGGAATGATAATTGCATTAAATATGACTGAATGGTTTCAGTAGAGATAAATACAAATACTTTCAATTGTTTAACATTTAAATGCAAGACTTAAAGGAGCTTGCAAGTTTACTTTGTAAAAGTGCAAAGAAAAATCTTCATATATTATTGTGTTACCATAGTAACAATCTAATATGATTTGATCTTTGTATGTTGAGCTTTTTGAGCAAATAATAACCAATTATCACTGACTGTTTTGAAGCTTGGCCAATTAAAATGTGGCCTCCTCTCCCAAATTCCACTGTTAGCTGTGGTGATGATGTAAATTGTTCTTCTTATACAACCTTGATATGAATCAATTGATACTTGCTCCATAGTGTGATGTTTCATCTAAACATCACACTATGGAGCTGGCATCGTCTTTGCGATGCGTTTAGGTGCATTTTCTCCCCACACTGTCGATGTGAGAACACACAGTAGGAGAGCCTCTGTCTCTGCTGGCCTTTCATGATGGCTCAATATATGAAAGCACTGAAATTCTGCTGCCGTTTCCAGTTCAAAGCAGGAACAGGAAAGATCACGAGGGCCAGCTGTTTACGTCAGGAACTAAAGATATTTAGGCTTATTCCTGAGCTGTCAGCTTTAATCTTTGGTGGTGAAGCAGCTGAGATACATAAGCCCAGTGTGCAAGACTAAGTCAGAGTTCAGGGAGCTGTGATGTGACTGAAGTGTAGCAGATTGCAGTTAGCAGGATTTTTCATGGTGTTTTACCTCAAAGTTTGGAGTTTTCAGTCAGGATTCTTGTGATACTCGTGAGGAGATCAGTTTTTTTTTGCTGGGTCAATTTTAGGGGACTCTCCTCCGGGGTTTCCTCCAGATAACTTGCTAAGCCCAGTGGTGGAGGCGCTTGGTTAATCAGCTTACTTTAAAAATTTTTTTTTCAGTTAAAAAAATGTTAAAAGTTGGCAAGAAATTTAAAAACAAGACAAGGTAATTATGTGTGGTTGTAAGATATTTTCAACAACTAAAAAGTCTTTAAAAAGGTGTACTTAAAAAAAATACAATTAAATTAAATGCCAATTATTTGCACTTCAGTTGTTCCATTCAAATTAAAGTGTCCAAAATTTCACTTTATCCATGATTTGTCACTTTTATTAGCTGAAGTTATCATGTAAACCGGTAAAGACAGGAAGTGATGAATAAAAAAGACACCTGACTTCTTTCAGTCGTCTTGTGTTCACATATTGACCAAACTATGTTGTCATTGTGCTTACAATTGTTTCGTCAAAGAGACTCTTTAACCCGTCTGTATAGAAAAACCTATAATAATTGAATAAACAATTCTTATCCTGGTGGGAGAGCAAGTAAAGTCTGGTGGGCTGCCAGGCTTATAAAACACCTGGGGAAACTCTGCTTCTCTGCACAAGGCTTTTCATGGATTCTGTTAAAATACCCGGTCAACGTCCTACAAGAGTCACCAGCAGGATGGTCATTGTTACTGATTTGATTCTGGAGAGCAGGGATTAGGAGAACTAACCTAAGCCATCATAAAAAAATAAAAATAAAACGCCTGATTAGAGGGATGAGTTTACTATTTGAATCAGATCAGCTGCAATGACAGGCAGAACTAAAAGCTGAACGTCAGGCTGGGAATCAAACCTGCAACTGCCACCACGAGGACTAAGGCCTCAAAATGTGTGTTGTGCTTTGCCCACAGCACCCTGACATTGTGCCTTTTTAAAATGCAATTAATCATTAGTTGCTGGCTGCCCTAATTTACAATCTTTTAGACTGTAATAGATGTTAAAAACAGTCCCTGCTGACCTCTGGATCTCGGTTGTAAAGCCTAATGTTGGTTTCTTAGCAACAGTATACTGAATCGAGTTCTGCTTCCGTATCACTAAGAAGTTTTCCCTTGCGTTCCCGCAGGTATCCGGGTGTTGGTGGACGCACGGGAGAAGCTTCACATCCCGTGGGGCGACCCGTCCAACCAGCAACACGGGGAGACCATGATGGCGTTCGACACCCGATCCGCCATGGCCCACGGTCACGGCATGGTGCAGCCCAAAGTCTTCCAGCACTACCTGCCGTCCATCCGGGCCCTGTGGGCCGACGAGGGCATCCAGAGCGCTTACGATCGGCGCCGGGAGTTCCAGCTGGTGAGTGGAGCACACTGTCGCTTTGGAAGCTTGTTTGACGTAACCCGTGTGAGCGCTGGCTCAGGTTTTCTGCTAAAAGTAGCAAATGGCAGCTTGGTTTTGTAAAGGCAGCAGAGTGGCTTTGGAGGAGGCAGAAAGAAAAACTTCAACTCTGCCTTTGAGGATTGCACTAGGACAAATGGTGGGGTTTTTCATGTCTGGTCTGAGCTCATCTTGATAAGCTGCCACTGGTCTGACTGGATTCTCCCCTCTAGCATGATATGGTCGGTCAGAGTTACTTGCTTTAGGGGAAACGGTGCGATGTGATTGGTTTGGCTCCATGAGTCACTGGAGCCTTCCATCCCGTAAAGATGAGAGCTGCTTCAGGTTTTTCTGTTTCGTTTCAGACTGAGATGTTCTCTCTCTCTCTTTTCTCAGGGTGAGTCAGTCAAGTACTTCCTGGATCATTTGGAAAAGCTCGGAAAGTCGGTAAGTCCCACCCACACCCACCCGCGGCCCCGCCCCACCGAGCAGGACAGCCGATGGAGCAGATGGGTTTGTGTGTTTTTTTGGAAAGAGAAGTGAAAGTGCTTTCTTCCTGTGTTTTGTTTCAGTGAGAATGTTGCCGCTGCTGCTTAGTTCTCCCACATAGAGGAACCAAACCCTTTACTTCTGTGTAAAATGATCAGCAGAGTTTCCAGAACAGAATCAGAACTATAGATGAAGTCATGCAGAAACTAAAAGCCGTTATGTGGTGGCATTACAGACAGTGACGGGGGATTCTAGGGCCGCCAGACGGCTGCGTGTTCCTGTGACTCATCAGATACTATCAATGAATAGGAAGCAAGTCCATACATCTTCCTGTAGCTATGGTAACAGGGGTTTGTCTTCGACTTGTATGGACTTCGTCTGAATGCGTTTGGTGTGATATCAGTCACAGTCGCACCGTGTTCAAGAACTTTTATGCCCACTGAGTGACGACCGTCGTCATAGCGCCGACAGGACAGTGGGTTGGTCTCACTGATGACCTTCAGTAGAAATATTAGTTTTATGCTCATGATGAGTAGATTGTTGAAATAACCGTTAACTAATTTAGTAATCGATTAATCGTGAATTGGAGTTGTAAAAAACGTAACTTGCTGAGAGAACATTTTCAGACCGTTAAGCCAAAACTATTAAGAAAATACAAAAAGTAAAATATCTGCTTTTAAGATAACATAAAACCCTTTGTCTGTAAATTTGTTCTAACAAACACTCACTGCCACTCTACGCTGATTTTCACAATAAAAGCATGGCTCACAGAACAGACTCACTGTTAGATCTGAAGTGGACGCCTCCATCTTGGTGTTGAACTGATTGTGTTTAAGGATAGTTTTTTTTTTGTTTTTTTTATTGATGTTTCTCTGGACCCTGACCAGAACCACACGGTCTTCTTGCAGGACTACCTTCCCAGCCAACAAGACATCCTGCTGGCCAGGAAGCCAACCAAGGGGATCCACGAGTACAACTTTGAGATCAAGAATGTTCCCTTCCAGATGGTGGACGTTGGCGGTCAGCGGTCAGAGAGGCGCCGCTGGTTTGAATGCTTTGAATCGGTCACCTCCATCCTCTTCCTCGTCTCTTCCTCCGAGTACGATCAGGTGGGTATCATGTCTTATTCCGGGATTTGGGAGCAGCTGCAGGTCGGCTGCTGCACGTCCCCTCCAGTTAGCTCCTGATTGGTGAAGCTTTTCCTCCACATTCAGAGTTCTGCAGTCAGCAGCAGACATCACAGCTGTGACAACCGGCCAGGAGTCTTTAATAACACCACTGAAGGACATTCATGATTCCATCAATTATAAAGCAGCCCCACACCACCATACTGCCACCACCATGTGGTAGTCAGTAGTATCATTCTGGGCTACTTTTAGATCAGCTCTAACTCCACACACACCTTCATCTCTCTACAGAATTCTGTAGAGATGATCATTTTTCCATAATTGACCACTGCGCTGGTCATTTTACTGAGGAACTGCGACTTACAGCCGTGTAGTTTCTGAAAATACAGGAATAAATAAAGCTCAGATTTACTAAACACAAGTGAATAAATAAAGCTGAACATCAGCATGAATTCGCTTTGTCATAAATGCTGTTTTAACTGGACTGTTGCAGAATAGCATCTGGAATTAATCTGGCTAAAGACTAAAGGCTAACAGTTAAGTTAGTTTTAATATTAAATCACAACCATGCTATCAGTGGAAAACAGACATTTTAAAGCTACAGACGTACACTAGCAGTCAAACAACAGTCAGAAATGATAATTAACATCCACCCATTTACATCACATGACTACTATCACTAGATGAAAAACATCTAAGTTCTTGAAGAAATATTGAATTTAATTAGATTGTTTTATATAATCCATATATCTGCATCATATATTGTTAATATCCTGTAACTTTGCAATGCTTGTTCACCTGGATCACATGATTAGCTCAATACCTGGCAGTCTGTTGCCATGTGAACCACCAGATTGGTGTGAGATGTCCTGCAGTATAAAACATAAAGGTCTCTGATAAAAGCAGAACCGCTGTTGGGTCGTCCTGTTCCTGTTTCCACTCACATGTTCCCCAGCAGGTCAGACCATCAGCTGAGAACTCACGGCCTTGTTTGCACTCTGACCTCCCCCAGGTGCTGATGGAGGACCGGCAGACCAACCGGCTCAGCGAGTCTCTCAACATCTTCGAGACCATCGTTAACAACCGGGCCTTCCCCAATGTCTCCATCATCCTGTTCCTCAACAAGACTGACCTGCTGGAGGAGAAGGTGAAGCAGGTCTCCATCAAGGACTACTTCCCCGAGTTCTCGGGCGAGGCCGGCAGCCTGGAGGCCGTGCAGCGCTTCCTGGTGGAGTGCTTCTACAGGAAGCGGCGCGAGCAGCAGCCGAAGCCGCGCGACCTGCAGCAGAAGCAGAAGCGGCGCGGCCAGCAGCAGAAGCTGTGCGACCAGCAGCCGAAGCCGCTCTACCACCACTTCACCACGGCCATCAACACGGAGAACATCAAGCTGGTGTTCCGCGACGTCAAAGACACCATCCTGCACGACAACCTCAGGCAGCTGATGCTGCAGTGATGGAGCGAGTGGAGGAGGGGGTGATGCAGACAGAACCGGGTGACCCAGTGCCTTCATGCCTACAGTATCCCTGCACCCCACCCTAACCCCAGCTCCTGTTTGAACTCAGACTGAGTATTAAAGCCACCACTACTACCCCCAACCCCCACGCTGGCTTCCTGCCTTACTGTGACTGATAACAGCCAGCTGCGGCTGAGAGCGCCCCCCCCTCTGAAAGAGACCTCTGTGCAGTATTCCATCATGTGTTGCTCTGATGCTCTGACCAGTGTTAGTCAGTATTAGGAATCCTCCTGTAGCGTCTAATCATGTCATGTCCTCTAATCTCTGATCGTACCGATGAGTTCTGTTCTCCACTCGCCGATGGGCCCCATCAGCTCTGGCCCTTCCGACTCTAACCTGTGCCTCCGCTCAGGGCTCAGCAGGAACCCCCCTTCTGTGATTTGAGGCCGATCAGAACCGCCAGGACATCAGGCCCGGATGCGAGGAGACTTCCTGTGCTTGGAAAGCAGAAGTCCGGCCTCGTTCAGGCTGGTGAAGTGTTTAGTGTGAAAGAAGATTTTTTTGAAGAGATTTTCAGAGCAGCTCTTCCTCAGATCAACGATGCCAAACTGTTCCCTCCTCTATCAGACCTTTACTTTGTTTGAACCACTTAAAGTGATGATAGTAAAATGCTGCCGTTGCCTAGTTTGTGTTTACTGCCTGAGATGTTCTGAATGGTACCGGTACCTGATCCACCAGGCCCTTCCTCATCCTGGTTTCCCAAACAAAGGGAGTACTGCTACCTGTGTGCTACTCCGCGGCTCCCCCTGCTGGCCGCTACTATTGTAGAAAATGTATGTAGTTCTGCCGACCCAATCTGCTGTGGAGGTTGTTGCTCTGATGGTTCTTCTGTTGGAAGGTTCTGATCCATTTGTTCACTCTGAACGGTCCGACTGATCTCTGTAAATCTCTGACCCGTTTTGTTGATTCTAGCTTTACAAAGAAGACATCACACTTTGCAACAGAGAGCACTCACTGTCACTCTTGGCTCACAACAAGAGTGAGAGAGGAACCAGAGTTGAACTGGATATTTTTAAGTGTCTTCAGCATCTTTTGGTAGCTATAAGTGCGGTTTCCATCCCTTAACTCTGTCTGGAAAACGTTACTAAGCTTCATTCAGCCTTCCTGTTATCTACTCAGTTCACCTTAAACTTCAGACATGGAGAAAATCCAGCTTCATGTGCCTTCCTCTGATTGATACGAAGACGGCTAACGAGGAGTCCTGTTGGCTGAGTTATCGTTGGGCAGAGGTACGAGACGAACTGCAGGACAACTTGAAGGAAGAGTTTTGCAGATCTTTAGATGGAGCAGGCTGGCTAATGGCTGAGTTGTGTTCATGTTGCGGTGCCAGACAAGAAAGTTCTGTCTGTGTGTGTATGTGTGTAGATGAAGCAGCGCTCTGTTTACACACAGAGACACTCTGTGTTCCGCCTGCTGCCTCTCCATCCAGAGGAGTGTCCTCTGTCTGGACTGCTGTCTCGCCATCCCGTCGGGGTGGCACCGACAGTGAGTTTCAGTAGAAGGAAGGCTGCTGTCCCGCCTGCCGTGTGGGACTCCTGGAGTCTAAGTGGAGATGGGTTGGTTCCAGCAGATGGCGCTAACTGCTTGCCTGAGATGGATCAAGGCGAGGGGCGACACCTGCTGACCCGCCAAGGTGTCACTGTTTCACTGGGATGTTATTAACGTAGCAACTGGAGGCCATTCACACAGGAAGTGGAGGTCAGAGGTGAAGTGCCTCCAATGGCCTTCATGTATAAAACAATGTTCTCTTCAACTGATGTAATATTTTTTTTCTTTATTTTACAGTGTTTTTACTTTTATATCACAGTTACTCTGAAAATAAACACTTTGCATGTCCCATTCTTAGTAGGTGTTTCACACAGGACGATCATAAGTGACGCACTGCCTCCAACCCCTATTTCCTGTTTAAATGTTTCTCAGGTTGTGTAAAAGGTTTAAAGAATGATAAAAGGCTGGTTATATAAGCCGCTTTGGCTGTTTTCCGATTGGACTTTGTTTAGCTAGAACCAACTAACGTAGCGTTCTGAAGACTGGGTGATTGATGTACCTCAGCTGCTCCTTTAACAGAAGCTCACCTTGGAAATCCTGAACTGTCCCTTTAAATAAGGTAGCAGATGCTGATTCTTTTTTTACGTGTGGTTTGCACTAAGACAGATGTGCGAGAGGAACATCTGGTGCTGATGTTTGGACTTCTCTACGCTGAGTGAGGAAGGCAGATTGAGCACTTACTGATTCGTTTCCTGCTGTTCTGAACGAGCGGCCCGCATAATTAGGTGTTTTTGTCATTTTTTAACCTCAGGATATTTCTAACACTTTGTACCATCAGGGTGCTGCTTCTGCAGACTGTGGGTTGTAAATGTTCTGTGTTGTGTTGGTACTGCAGATGTAAATTTGCTGCAGCAGCTCCATGGATGTCCCACTCTGACCTGTTTTTTGACAGAGGTAAACGCCTGATTGGCTGGTTACTCTGCTGACCGTCTTCTGAAGTTTTTATTGGGCTTCAAATAACTGTTTTTTTTTTTGTTTGTTTTTTAAGCTGTCATGTGAAATTGGACCAACGGCATTTTCTCCTGGATACTCTTACATTTGAAGTATTTTTTTGGACTAAACTTTATGCCTACTTTTACATGTTATGCCCAAACTCCTGAAACATGTCTCCATGGCAACTCTGCAAACATTATGATTCTGATTAACTTTTTCTAACAACACTGAAGCCTTATGTGATGCAATCTCACACTCTTAAGGATTACTGTTCTTCCAAACCTCCAGATGTTGCACAATATGTCTTACTGTCTCTGGTTGCCTTCTACCGTTTTCCTGTTGCTGGTGCTGAAAGTTGCCTCCTCTGGTTGGTGACTCTGACTCTTCAGACCCATAACTACAGTTTGAGGTGCAGATTTATAAGTTTCTCTGCAGTTAACAGAAACGAAACACATGTCTGATTACCCTTGGAGGGAAGTCAGCTTTTGCAAGGTCTAAGGTCTGATGCAGCACTACTCTAGGAATGAGAGTTTTTATGCTGCCATCTTGTTTAAATTATGTTGGCAACAGTTTATTAGCCTCTTTGTCGACACACAGAATGCCATGTCTTTGTGTAATGTTGTTACCATTAAATATTGCATTTGTGCTCCCAGTTCAGGTTTGTTCTGATAAAACAACCCTGGCTGTAAAATCTAACTTATAATGTCTTAACCGCCGACACTCCTCAATAAATCAGCTGATTTTTAACATCTACTGTCACTGTTGTTTGGTGTTTCTGCAGATTGAATGTGAAGGTATCTACATACACTGTAATTCATACACACTTGATGTATAACAAATACAAACTTCCATACAGTGGGGGAAACGAATATTTGATACAATACAGATTTCCCCAAACTCTTTACCTGTATATACACTATGGCAGAATAACTCTAACCCTAGGGAATATGTATATACTGTATATACACAGAATGTTAGTCCATCCATCCATTGTCTTCCACTTATACGGTGTCGGGTCACAGGGGTAGCAGCCTAAGAAGGGAGGCCCTGACGTCCCTCTCCCCATTCACTTGTTCCAGCTCCTCAGGAGAAATCCCAAGGCGTTCCCAGAACACCTCACCAGAGAGGCGTCCAGGAGGCATCCTGACCAGATGCCCGAGCCTCAACTGGCCAACTGGCTCCTCTCGAAGTGAAGGAGCAGCAGCTCTACTCTGAGTCCCTCCCGGATGACTGAACTTCTCACCTTATCTCTAAGGGAGAGCCCAGCCACCCTACAGAGAAAAGCCATTTCAGCCGCTTGTATCCACAACCTCGTTCTTTCGGTTATGACTCAAAGGTCATGACCATATATAAGGGTAGGAACGTAGATCGACTGGTAAATCGAGAGCTTCGCTTTTTAGAATGTTAGTGTGTGACATATTTAGACTTTCTAATCGGCCATAAATGTGCAGAGAAAATGCGCAGAAAGTAACGTGGCTCACTGGTAGGGGGCAGTGCTGAGCCCTAAAGGTGCTCTTCCTCTGAAAAGACTGGAAACAGGAGAAATAATAGAGAAAACACAGTTGGAATAGAACCTTTCAAGGCCACTGTCATCTTAGCGGTTAAGGATAAGGTTAGCCAAAGAACTTTCAAAATAAAACAAAAAAATCAAATGTGACCCAATATTGAGTATTAGCTTAATTTTATTAATATCTTTGTCAAATTCAAAGCAATTGATTGAAGCATAATTGATTTTTTTTTTCCCCCCAGATTATCTATCTCTACTGTTATAGTGATAGTTTTAACAAAAGTATAAAAAAAGATTTTAATAAATGTTACATACTGCAGCTTTAATTCTGTTGAATTGGAGGGTTTGGTTCTGGTTCTACTTTTACATGTTATGCCCAAACACAGAACCACACAGTGTGGTTCTGTGTGGGTCATTATGCTGATCTGATCTCATTGGCTCAGATTGCGTTGATGGATCAGTGTTGTTGTCCGTGGTGCTGAAGGCTCATCTTACACCAGAGCATCAACCAATAACTGAAATATCATTTCCAGACACCACAAATTACGGTTTATCGGTTTTTATTAATTTTTTTTTAAAAACGAGTGGAAGTGGTTCAGCACTTCACAGGATGTAAACCGACTAGCACCTAATTAAAAAGGTGACAAAACAATTTTTAAAAAAGCTATAAAAAAACTTCACACATTCTAAACAGTTGAAATAATGACTGAGCTAATGCTGAAGTGGAGTGTTTCTGAGGCTGCAGCAGAGACTTAGAGCTGCTCCATATCCAGCGGGATCCACTGGATCAGGATCCATCGGATCAGGATCCACATGGTGAGATGTGTGTCGTCACAACGAGACACCAATAGGTCTGATGGTTGGAGCTCTACAGGACAGTTGTGGTTAGGATTCATGATCTCCTCTGAAGGCTCAGTCTCTGCTGTCGTATTGCTCTTGTTACAATCAGGTAGAAGGATGTGCGTTGGACATGAGAACGGCTGCAGAGTCGGTGGTATCAGCTCCATCTGGACTCCTTCAGCTGAAAGTGCCTCTAACAGATGTCGTCATGCTGGAATATTTAGGATCGCATTTCATTTACTTATCAAATGAATACAATGTACACCCCCAACCAGCAGAACCA
The DNA here is from genome assembly GCA_903066825.1 of Alfaro cultratus. Taxonomy (NCBI): domain Eukaryota; kingdom Metazoa; phylum Chordata; class Actinopteri; order Cyprinodontiformes; family Poeciliidae; genus Alfaro; species Alfaro cultratus. The sequence continues at coordinate 14,627 of CAEFZX010022709.1, read as the reverse complement.
GAATCCGTGTTCCTATGACAACAGACTCCAGTTCCCCTCAGTACTGGTTACTGCTGGAAACATCTGGTGAGAGGGGGGCTTGTTACACCTGAGATTAGATCAGCAGCAGCTCCCGTCAGGATCCTGTTTGTTGGTTCCTACCAGATGTTCTCCAGCTGTGGTCGGCCTCAGACGACCTTAGCCTGTTCGACCGAACTGGTCTCCATCAAGTCCACCTCCAGAAAGTCTAAAGGTTTACTGTCCTGAGAGACCTGCTCTTCTTCTTCTTTGTTCTCGCTCCTGCTTGTTCTGTGGCACACTCCGGACTTGGCCACGCCCACCAGAGCCAGGCAGACGGCGCTGAGCCCCATTCCTGCTGCACATGAGTAAAACGCTGCTCCGTAGTTCTTGGTCACGTCCACCAGCACACCTGGAGGGTAAAGTGGAGTCAGATGTTATGGTGCGTTCACACCAAACGAGTTACATGCGTCAAAAACGTGTCCAACGCTTCAAGTTTGATGTGTGTGCACTATGAATGCAGACGCTTGATGGTGTGTTCACACCAAACACCATCAAGCGCCTGACACCACAACGTCAGGAGCAGCTGGTTTACATTCAAAGCCTTTGTAGAGGAGCATCGGACGTGTCAGAATCGCTCCAGCCGTTGTTTTCCGTTGCCGGCCTATTTGTCGGACGCATCAAACACTCACAACGTTTCAAATCGCGTCACGCTAGACGCTTGAAACGTGCCTCCACATAGACTTTGAATGTAAACCAGACGCACCTGAACGCACCAGTAGTTAAAACCGGTCCCTCCAGGAGGCTGTGATGTTTTTGTCTGATAGTTGTGGCCTAAAATGACTTTTTCAAAAATCTGTGGTCAAAGTAGCAACATCAGCTTTATTTTTACCATAACATGGACTTACAAAATAGTTGATATTGCTGACCATAACCTTTACAAAACTGACAGGATTTTAACTTAATATTAAAAATATTAATATTAGAAAAGTGCAAAAGAACAATCCCATATGCTATTCAAGTTAACATGAACGTAGTTCTTATAGAGACAGTTTAAAAAATAAAATCTCAGATTCTTTTAATACCAAATTAAATTTCCAATTGAATCTACATTTTTTTGTCTCGTGTTTTTTTCTTTAAAAAAGTTACAAGTGAAAATATAAAAAACTGGCTTTTATTTCAATATTCTAAGTGAGTGAATTAGCATTACTGGTTTCTACTGGAGGGACTGGTTAATGGTGGACGCGCTGACCTTACCTCCCAGCGGCGGTCCGGCCAGGCCAGCGAAGCTCTGGATGAAGACGTAGACCCCGACACAGGCAGGCATCCGGCCGATGCCCACCACCTCGTCCTCGGCCAGCAGTGGGATGTGGGTGGATCCCACGGTGCCCATGAAGAAGCCATAGAGCGCGCAGCACACCGCCAGGCCCCAGAACTCCCACACCACGGCGAAGGCCAGCAGAACCATCGCCATGGCGACCACACAGCCCAGCAGGACGCGGGTCTTCCTGCAGCCCACCCTGTTCATCACCACCCCGATGGAGAAGCGCCCCACGATTTCAGCCACGGCCATCACAGACAGCATGCTGGGGGCCACGCTGGGAGCCACGCCCCGGCTCTTGCTCAGCTCGATGATGTAGAGCTGCGGGGCGAAAAAGCCCAGCGTGGCCAGCAGGCCGAACAGACAGTACCACAGAAAGGCCGCGTCCTTCAGCATGGAGAAGTCCAGCAGCCTGTGGGGGCTCCCAGCCCCGGCCCCTCCCTCCGGGTCCTCCTGGACCAGGCTGGGTGGCAGTGACACCTCCTCAGCATTGTCCCTCAGGTCCTGGTCGGAGGAGGACAGGGACGTCACGCCTGAGTCCCCGGAGCCTCTGGACACGGCCGAGCTCAGAGAGGTCTGGGTCTGTTCGTTCTCCAGCTCATAGGCACTCTGCTGCTTCAGAGAGGCCGACTCAGAGTCAGGGTCCGACATCGAGTCCGAGTCGCCGTCCTCCCTCACAGGCTCTGGCTTGATGCTGATTGGACGCAGGAGGACGCCGAAGACAACTACAGACGCCTGCATGACGCCGAGGATCACGAGGCAGAAGCGCCACCCGATGGCCTGCTTCAGTCTGCTGAACGCTGTGGAGACATGGTGATGTCGTTAATAAGAACTGAGGCTTAGCTGAAGCAAAACCTCAGATATTATCAGACGTAAAAAATTGGATTGGTGCATCCATAGCTCCAACGGTTAGAAAGAGTAAAATCTCACCGGGTGCAAAAGCAAATATGGCGAAGGATTCTCCAGAGGAAGCGATGGACGTGACGAGGGCTCGCCGCCTGGAGAAGTACTGGGCTAGGATGGTGACCGTCGGGAGGAATGAGAGGCAGAAGCCAAACCCTGAAGAGAGCAGAAAAGAAACAGGGGACATGACAGCCACTGGCCTGCATGGGAGGAGGGGGGGTGGGTCAAATGGTCAAACTGGCAGGTCACTCCTTTGTCAGAGCTGGCAGGCTGATCGAGGTGAGACAGGTTTGCTACAGCCACTGCTGGAAGACAAAATGCATGTAAAGACAAAAAAAGAGACAAGGAGAGAGAGAAGAAGGAGTGGGACGTTAGCCATGTTCCTCTGCACACGAAGACGTGGAAAACATGGAGGGAGAGCTAGCAGTGATGATCACACACACTTTGGTCCAAATATCACAGAGGTTTCACTTTTAGTTCTTTCTCTTCAGGCATCTATGTGGATCACCCCTAGAAATCTATGGTGGGTAGAGAGATGTCACTGTGTCGTGTTTCAGAGGTTCTGAACCTCTGGGTCACCAGAAGGTTCTGGAATGAACAGACGGGCTCAGTGGAGGTAAAGAAAAAAAATCCATTCTATACAGAATTGCAATTCCTGGTCCTGGCAATTCTGAATTGATTCAAAATGCTCAAAAATGGATTTTATGATGCGTTCAACTTGCACACGTTTGCATTTATGACTGTAATGCATGTCGTACTGCACATCCACTGGGCCACCGCAGGTGTTTAGAATAATTCTTTCATATTTTTTATTTAAGAAAAGGCCAGGCAGCTAAGCTAATACCAATCATCTAAGTTGCAGAATTTGATGAACAAACCTGTTGTTGTTTAAATATAAACTGATGAAATTTAATACATCAGTTTATGTATTAGTTTTGAACTATTCTATATTCAAAATATATAGAATAGTTTGAATAAAAGTTTTTGCATAATTTAAAACAGAATCTCTAAACTGTTTAGTTTCTGTATGGAAAATCATTTCTGAATGGAATCAAATCACTAGACACCGAAAGATTCACAACACTGCTAGAAGTCCCTTTAAACACATGATTTTACACACACACACACACACACACACACACATATATATATATATATACAGACAGACAGACTGATTGATTGATTGATTACCTGAGATGATGCCGATAGTGACGTACATCTGGTTGATGCTGCTGGTGAAGGCGGAGCAGATCATCCCCAGACTCATGAGGAAGCCTCCCATCATGACCACTGGACGGTAGCCGAAGCGGTTGCTGAGCAACGAAGCCAGAGGGGCTGAGGGTGGGGTTGAAACACAGTAAAGTGTACATTTGATTATTTGTAGCAAAGCGTGCATCTGGAGCTAAAAACACACTTATAATGTGAATATAATGTGAAAAGCTCAGGCCCTGCTGCTTGACTAAAATCGATACAGTGTATGTTTGGATTGACTGATTAATAGTTGGACAGCAAAAGAGATTTATTTTACTGAATGTGAACCAGGGGAAGCTACAACTGTTCTTGGTAGAAGAAATTAGACAGACAAAGGTTTGTTTTTATCTATAATGCAAAATGTATATATTTCTGTAACGTTTTAACTTTATTACTACTCTGTCTATGTTGTTTCAGCAAATGGACTTTTTAGAGTCTGTATACTCCAGATAATTTTCAAATGCAAATAATTGATCAATTACTAAATTAGTTGGCAATTATTTCAATAATCCATTGATCACAATTAATCCGATTAATCATTTCAGTCCTGATCCAGAATCTCTGACCCGTTCTTGTCTCTTTGTTCTTCCACCTGCAACCATTCCATGCCTTGGTCCCTAAAACAGAAACACCAGCAGGGTACAGGAAGCTCTGCGTCGCCATGGAGACCAACCTGTGAAGGCGAAGATGAACGCGGAGATGGAGATGACCCAGGAGACACGGCTGTTGCTCTCCTGGAACTCCTCCATGAGATCCTGGAGGAACACTCCGAGGGTCTTCAGGACGCCATATGTGTTGACCTCCACCATGAAGAAGGTCGCGGCCACGGCCCAGCCCCAGCCTCCGTCCGGCACCGCCGGGTAAACATTTGGACCCAAGCAACCAGGTACTCTGGGAGTCCCCATGGCTGCAAAAGAGAAACACACACAACAAAATTGCTGAGATGGGTTCTGTGGGGTGGGGCGGTCTTTGTTTTCTACAAATTGTTCCTGTTCATTTTTTTTCTGTGAAAAAAAAAAAAAGCCAGCAGGTTGCATCAAGTCGATGCCTTGCAGCCTTCTCTCCTCCTGCATGAACATGTTGCAACAGTGGAGGGGAAAAACTTCCCTTTAGCAGGAAGAAACCTCCAGCAGAACCAGAACCTGGCCGTCTGTCACCACCAGGCTTTCTGATCAACCAGCAACTGAAATCAGGTGAACTGACTCGGGGAAACCTCTAAACCATGTGAGCCAAGAGGACCAAGGATGGGAAACACGGAGCAAATAGATAAAACATTCTGGAAAAAAAAGGAGGATTTTCTGAATGGAACCTCACAGCCCCCCCTGGAGGTCGACCTGGGTCTATTTATGCCATTTTGATTTGGAATACAATCACCAGGACAAATGAAAATGAAAGTCGTTTTTAAATCATCTGAAATTCTCAAAAGTAAAAAAAAAAAAAAGACATTCTTTAAAATTGGGCAGATATGATGTGACTGTATTAAATATTAAATACTTTAATGTCTTTTTTGTGAACCTGTTTAGTGGTTATTAATGTACACAAGCAGGCGACCATGTTTTTAACATTATCACGCGATTTACCTTTTCACTTCTTTAACATATCAAATCACTTTCTATTTCATCGATTCCTATATAACTTTACAAAACATCTTGATCTTAAATTGAGTGTTTTTACAGGGCCTTCGCGTGGCATTTGGTTTAAAGGCTTGTTCTTACATTTAAACCGGATTAGTGGCCTTTTCCTGTGTGTAGTGAAAAGGGCCGGTGATGTGTTCGGCTTGTCCGCAGTGCAGAGGCGGAAGACGGACTGATGTCAGGGGTTTCTCAGGCGCTGCTGCAGGAGGCTCGACTCAGCCTCCGGCTACAGGGGGACATCAGCTGTTACATGACTTTTAACTGACTTAGAAATGTCTCAATGAAAGAAAACGGGACATTCTCGTATAAGACAATGCATGTTAGATTTATTAAGTATTAAGAAAGTGATATTTTTCCCGCAAGACTTGCCCTGCTGGCGGAAGTTAGCCAGCATCCAGCAGTTCGCATGTAGACTCACCATTAGAGCTGACAGCAGGACGGGCTGCCTTCTGGGTCCTCTGGACTTTTTCCTTCTCTTATCCGTTCGTCATTTTGGCATCATTAAGGTTTCTGTAGATGGTTATTTTCTTGCAATTAAAACGGTTACGCTTTTTTTTTTTAAAAAACAAAAAAAAACTATTAGCACACCTAAAACTATTTCCATGTATTTTTTTTTTTGTCCGGAACTATTTGTTAAATATATCTGGTACTTCCTCCGTCACTAACGCTGCTCCGCAGCAGCATCCTTTGTCTTCAGAGTTAAGTCCTGTCTGTCTTGGCAGCTCTTTACCGGTTTAAGCCGGTATTCAAACGCGAGCACGCGGGACGCCGGCGCCATGAACGCGCCGCTAAATCTATCGCTGCATCTGCCTCTCGAGCTCACTGAGCTCACACGCGCGTTCATCTTCAATGTGCCGCGAGCCGCCGCTCATGTTGCGTTCACGTCAACATGAAAATATAACGCCTCACTCTACAAGAAGACCGACTGACTGGGGCTTTTATCAGACACGAAGGGGGAAATGGATGACATTTCACATGTTTGCGTCCAAGCGAGAACCAAGTCGGGATTTTTTTTATAATGTAGAAGAATGTAATTTGTGAGATTTCGCTATTGAACTTGAATGCAGCAGCTCCAGGTGCGCGCGCGACAAAGCCCAGGCTGGTAGCGCGGCGGGGATGAACAGGTTTATTCCAGTCTAGAGGTGATTTCAGACAGCTTCCCTGTCAGCCTGCTGCCTCTGTCTGGGTTCTGTTTAATATGATTCCGATATCACAGATTTATTAAAGGAACATTTGAATGCAGCTTTTGATTTTGTTTGCTTTAGTACATCAACTTTAGCACAGCAGAATGAAGTTGGATATATCTAAAATGACTTGGATTTCATTGCTGTAATCAGTGCTTTTGTAAATATTAAGAACTTCATTCAGTCTATTGAATGAATCTAAGTGTATCAATATTTCTTGCTGATGCTTTTAGAGAATACTTCCTCTCTGGTTACTAGTTTAAAGCAAAGCCAGACATAATCTTTTAAAATATTAATGATGTTCTTACATGAACTGAATTTGTCCTAAAAGATGAGTGCAACGATTGTGTAAGTGCCCAACCTTTAAAGAAATACATAGAAGCACTCTCTCAAGTTTCTTTATGAGCAACTTTAACTTTGCAAATTTTAATGCTGATGATAAATATTTGTACTAAGTTAGCCGGTATAACACATGTCTGATGCAGTTGACTTACCTTTTTAGTCAGGTCACTCAGTGCCGCTGCTGATGCATGTTCAGAAGTTCACCAGCCTGATATACTGGGCTGAAAGAAGCAGGGGTGTGTCTAAGATAAGGCGGAACCAGGTCCTGCCCCAAATCGTAATAGGGCACCGCAGCACGTCTTTATTAACATGAAACAATCATTAAGATGTTGCAGGTGGCACATAATTCTCACCAACAAAATAATGCATTTTAAAACCGAAACATTTCACAAACCTAACCTTTGTGTAGGTTTTGTCACAAACCTACACAAAGGTGTAGGTTTGTGACAAAAGCAAGTGACGTCTACCTAAAACTTGTCTCATATGGTCTGAAGTGTTTCATGAAATATTCAAGGGGTGATGGATGGATCGACAGACAGACAGATCAATGTCTGTGTACTGTGTAGCCAACAATGCCACTATAGTTTACACACGTTCAAAGTCCAGCAGGCTACAGTGTCTGATTAAAAGACTTATGTAATCCAGCACTGACTGGCTCCTGAAAGATGCTAAAACTTCTTAACGTGACAGTGAATCTCCTCTTCAAACCTGCTTTTTTTCAAAGTCAACATTTGAACGATTTTAGTCTCACTTCTTCACCAGAGATATTCCCAACTCCCCAAAGATGTTTGATTTCATTCTGTGCTGCATGTTAGACGTTTCTTCTGTCAAGCTGTGTGTGAAAATCCAGCACGGATTGTACTGCATCAAAATTCACCCCAGAGGTGGCTTTCAGGGCGCCCACATCCAAAGAAGGAAGAGAGCACCTCCATATGCAGCAGAAAGTCGAGTTTCTTCTCACTCATCCTCTGCTGCAAAGGTCTTTGTTTCTCAGACTCTAAAAATGTTGGAGGTTTTAGAATAGAAAAGTGTGTATTGTTCCAAAAAGAGGAAATTCAGGTGTAACAGCAGCAACAGATTATCAGGTTCACACAAAACATTCCTTAAATGTTGCAAAACAATATATAAGGAAATAAGATTAGAAATAATAATAATAACATACTGTACAAGACTATAACAGAAAATATTGTGCAGTTATTAGAAATGGACGTATAGGACTCATGAGCTAAGAGATTTGCAAATGGGTTGGATCGCTTATTCAAAACTTTACGTAGTGTGCATGTGTATTAAACAATGAAAAAGACAATGACAAGTTTACAATGGCGCAGAAGAACAGATGTTATTTTAAAAATGAGTAAAAAAAACAGAGCTATTGTTTGCCTTCTATCCCAGCATGCCGTCTGTCCAGTTGGATGGATTCAGCCAACCACAATGGCTTCCTCAACCACAAATTTGTGTGAAGTTGAGCAACTTCATCACCGGCTTTGACTTTGTAGGCTGTGGTTTAATAGTTGCTCAAGCATCGCAGGATGTGTCAGGACCTGGTAGCTTTCAGTTGAAAGCAGCAAGGCAGAAATGAGAACATGTCAACCAATAAAGCAGTGAACTTTAGAGCTGCTGGACACTGACGGTGGACAAGAGGATTCAGCAGGTAGAAACAGCTCACCAATCAAAGTGCCAAGTCTGGCCTGACTGGGAAAGTTCTGCGTGGAACAAGAATATCCTATAATGTCTGTAATTAGATGAGACTTCAGCCACACACTGAACGCTGGAGAACCAGAACCAGTCTGAAACATGTTTATAGCCAGTTGGACAAATGGTAACAGGTAGTGGATTCTGACTGGACTCCATTGAGGTCTTTGTGTTGTGTTTAACATGACCTGGTACCATTCTTTCCAAACAAGTAATAGTTGACCTTTATGTGCACATATCATGCCAGAAACTACAAATTAAAGAACCGGTGCCGCTGCAATCGAATGTCTGCACAATACTTTGCCCCACTGCAGATAACAGGGACTGGGCAAAGTTAATTAGCTTGAACACGTCACAAATGTCCAACCTCTCCCTGTATACTGGGGGAAAACAGCTTTTTTATTTTTTCAGTTTATTTTAAAAAATGGGACATCTTTAAAAGTTAAAATATGCCCGTGAAAAGTATTCACCCACTTTTTGATATTTTACCATTTTGTTTCTTTTAGAAATCAATCATGATCAACAAAAATTGGCTTTTTTTTTTACAACAAAAAAAAACTTTTAATGTCAAAGTAAACAATGTAAACATCCAATCAATGTATGTTTACATTAAACAGTAAACATGCAGTTTACTGTATAATGTATGAGCGACAGTTCTTACCAGAAGGGTTGACAGATCTGTCCCTCTTTCTGGTAAGATATTGACTGTTTTTAGGTAATCCATAAAAGCCCATTTCAAAGAAAACCGTTGGAAAAGAGACGAGGTTCTTTGGAAAAGTCACAGTTATCCACAAGCTGATGAATTCAGTTTTATAAACACAAAACAGGACAACTAGTTTGCTTTGCATAGTTTCAGTCATCTATTAGTTTATTATTTAGTTTCTTCTTATTTTTTTTTTTTGGTCTTGTGCAATTAGTAAAATACATTTTACTTTTACAAAAAAAAATATGAGGCACAACGAAACATACAGTACTTGTCCGCCGTCTGAAGGTCCTCCAGGAGGCATACACAGAAACACTGAATGCATTCGATGAGACGGAACACTATTTACAATACAAACGTGATATGTAAACTGAAATGATAAGGCAAAACTAGTCCTGCTACAATAATGCATGTCAACTGTATATTTGACAAGCAACAATAAAATCAAAGTTGTGGTTATATTTCCTACCAAGCATGCATCTCATGTTTCCAGCAAAGTCAGACGTGTTGGTCATTCAGTGTTCCAAACTCTATCCACGTCTTTTGTTTTCAACTGGGTTTCCAGAGTAGACACTTTCATTCTCAGATGAAATGACATCTGCGGTTTGTTTTTCTTGCTGAGTGGCCTTCAGGTGTTTCCCTCTTTTCATGCTGGAATTATTTGCCTCCCTGAAATTCTGAGAACGGATTTCCTCTGTTCACCTCGCCGGCTGACGCCTGTCCGTCTCTCCCTGTTCTTCTCCACACTCAGCCCTGGCCATCTCCAGTCCCACTGCGGCAAGAACGGATCTACAAAAACACACACAAACACTTGTTAGTTTTGTCTGCATGCGCACGGCTCTGAACTCTTCAGGAAACACAAATGAGCTTTGCACATCCAGTACATGAATAATCGCTTAAAACATGTTCAGTGGAAACTAGAATGATGTATCCATGAGAACATTCGATGCTAGTGCCAAGGTGCACTTTTCAGACTAGTTCTCTAGTTATCATTACTTTGTTACTAGAAATTCAAATCCCTTTTCTTAAAAGCTTTATATTCTGAACTCTTCAGGAAACTAGCCAAGTTGCGTAAAGGTTAGATATTTCTTACAATCAGCTGCAGTGAGAGTCTACGGCTGATAGTCAGCACTTCTGGTTGCTCACAGGAGGGAACTCGTTCTCGTCGTCCAGACACACCGGCCCCACAGCAAACTCGTGCTCAGGAATCACGTCCCCCTGTTTCGCCCCGCCGTCTTCAGAGTAACCTGCAGGTTGGAGGAGACAGAGGAATCGTTACGCTTTCCAGATCCCCAGAACTTAGACAACCTCACAAGCACACTGTCCCGCATTCGCCGCAAAATGGCCGCTGTTTGTGTTGTGGCCACGTGTCTGGAAGCCGGTTGGCTGCTTTGACAGGAAGTAATTTCTTCCTGTAACAAGTTTAGAAATGAAGAGGAATTCGTAGAACACTGGAAACAAATGAATTCCTCTCATCCCTTTCACTGTTTGATGAATTACAACAAGCTTTAGTATTTTTGATTTTATGTGATAGACCATAAAATCTATCATGGTGAAGGAGATGGAAAAGAACTGATGTTTCTCAAAGTTCTTTGCAAACAAGAATCTGAAAAGTGCGGCATTTATTGGTATGTCAAGCCACCTTTCGCTGCAGGGTTCTGAGAGTTGCAGCTGAAACAGCTGGAGCTATAGAGGTATAGCAACAATTCATCTTTCCTCTTCAAGTAATCAGAAGTAAAAAAATATATATATATTTTTTTAATCTGTTTTTAGAGGATGGGTAAAGGATCTCCTTACTATTGATTCTTTTTCTTCTGGGTTTCTTGGGAGACTGTTTCACACTCAGACAGAGGCTTCCTGCTCACATGACCTCTGATGCTACTTGTGTTACTTGCTGCCATGCGATATGATGATAACCATGGCAATGAGAGCGATACTGTGTGGATAAACAACAGATTGAGCTTTTTTTTTTCAAAAACAAACCATTGTCCAGAGAATATGATCCCAAATCTCCAAGAAACTAAACAAACATGGGTGTGGGAAAGGAAGGGAGAGATCTCAGAACTTTTAGCCGATAGCGGTCAAAAATATTAGAGATTTCTGTAAAGAAGCTGATTTGTGATTCAGACTCATCATCTCTGCAGAATGTGTGTGATGCCTTCTGCTCAGCTTTAGAGTCTCTCCAAGAACCCCAGTCATTACAAGAAATATCAAAGAAACAGTTTCTGCACAACACTTCCAACTCCTGAGCAGTTTTCCAATTGCTGCAAAGAAAGTAAAACGCTGGATTAAAGACGCACTGGTTGGACTTTTGGAGTCAATTTCTAATCTCCAGGTTTTATAAGGCTTTGTCCAGCTACCACCAAACGTTTAGTCTGACTTTAACTTCAGGAACATAACAAAGGCAGACATGAGAACAGCTGGCAGCTTTCATCCAATCTTCCTAAACTGTCATTAAATTATTCATATTAGGTGAGGTCATGTGAGAGAGAGCTGTTGCTGGAAGACAGTTTTACTAGTTGACATCAAAGACAAAATGATTACGATGGCAACAGATAGCGATTAGCACGATTAGCAAGGAAAGAATTACTAATGTGGCAGCTAGTGCGCTAAGACACGCCTCCTGGCTCTGATTGGTTGTTTTTGGTCGGCGCATGTATAGCTCAGGGAAGAGGTGGAGGAGATGGATCTGTTCACAGATTATCTGTCTCATAAACTGTCACAATATGGTGACAGTTTCAACAAATATGGAAAAACATCATACTACAAGGTTTAAAGCTGAGGTAGGTAGTGGTCCTTAACTAGTACAGTTGGTTACCACTAACCAGTGAGGGTTGCAGTAGCATGACCAGAAGCTGGTAAGGCAGCAGTCTCTGCATAAGATGGAGAGGAGTGTGTTTCCTGTGTGAGCTGCCCCCCCTCTGACTTCATCTCTCCACCGTGCGTTTCATCATCACCACCACCGAGCCTAAAACACACACCCACACACACACACACACACACACACACACACACACACACACACACACACACACACACAAAGGAGGAAACCATCACAAGAAAGAAGTAACTACACATTAATGTCATCTGAGTGTGGTACATGTGGTCGGATGGATTTGGATCAGCCTCACCTGTGTTTGTAAGCCAACTGGCACTCGCCTCCATCCTGTGGATCCACGTTATAGATGAAGAGCTGCCCGTCGGCAGTGGCCACCAGCAGACGCAGGAGCCTCTGGATCCTGAAACATGACCATCAGTTTCCATCCAAGACCCCACAGAAGAGGAGCAGCGGAAGCTAAGTACTAATGATTGTCAACTTCTTGCAGAAAACATTGTTTCACGAGCTCCAAACTGGTCTGATACTGTATATGGCCGTTATGTAGCTTATGACAAGTTAATCAGAATATCTACGCATGTCTTCAGAGCTCACAAACATGGCTGTGTTAGAGACGGTTAGAGAGTAGCTCACGTGACTAAGGTGCAAACGTTCCTCTGACCAGATGAGAGGAGGTGAACGGTAGCGAAAGCCCGGTCCTGGCTCATCATGCCAGAGACCGGAGCAGGGAGGTAGCTGCTAGCTGCAGAGAACATCTTCCCCATGTAGGCCGTCCAGGTAGCCGCCTCGTCCTCCGCACTGGAGACAGAGAAGGACGACAGTCTGGAACACAACCACTATGTTTGTTTTCTTTTGAATAAATACATTAAAGAGTAAATATATCATACTACACACATTATGTCCCAAAAAACATACCGTTATTTAATTGTTGAAATTATCCTACGTTTCCACTGTTTTACAACTGATTATTTGGGCAGTAAAACAAAAAAATATATTGATTTCTGAACTCTTCCTGAGTTCAAAAATTAGTATTGTTGTTTCTAAATGAATATGAACTTGTTCTCTTTGCATTATTTGTGGTCTGAAGGCACTGCTTTATTTTATTTATTTATTTGTTATTTTGACCATTTCTCATTTTCTGCAAATAAATTCTCAACTTTTCATAAAATAAAAGAACAATGTTAATTTTACTCAAACATATATAGATTTATAGGTATAAAGAGTAAAATCAGAGAAACGAGTCATTTTAAGTGGTCTCTGTATTTTTTCCAGAGATATATTATTTCTTGTTTTTCTGTCTTTTGAAAATGAAGCCTTTTCTCTCTGCTGTTTCTACATGTTCAGTTTTTCCTGCTGAATCTGTTGGTGTCCTCACATAACGTTTTTTCTGCTGTGCGATCAGCTAAGCTAAGCTAATGGCATTCTAATGAGGTATTAATGCGTCTTTGTTATTGGTGAATATCGGGATGAATTGAATTTGAACAGAAATGCTGCTTGTCTTGCATGGTGCTGTTAAATAATCTAAACTGAATAATAGGTAAGACTGAAGCTCACAGAGACAAATGTTCCTTTCTAAATCTGGGCCACATTGTGGAAGCTAACAGTTTCCCAGTACTTTAGTCTCTGTGGAGACTCACCTTGGTCCCAGTTGTTCCAGTTTAAAGATGTGAACAGTCTCTGTGTTGCTGGAGGCACAGAGGAACTGGGCATCCGAACTGAAGGATAAGGAGCTTATGTTGACATACCTGCAGACAAAATGGATGATTAATGGAGCGCTGGGGGAGCAGCTGTTAGGGAGGAAAACCTCCCAGGTTCGATTCCCAGTCTCTGGTCAGTCACTGCACAGCTTCCCCTTCTCTCCCCCCACATTTCCTGTCATCCTGTCAATGTATTGATCACTAAATTCCAAAACATCTTTTTAAAAAAGTGGATGATTAACCTGTTTTATGGATTTACTGGCTGAGAATTACGAGGTTCCAAACATCCTAAGCTGTCTGGTGTCTCAGCCCACATGTGTCGTCTGACACCAGATGACTGGACATCAGTCGTCAGGGGGCAATAAAAGCTTCGTGTCAATAAAGCACCACGAGAACCCAGATGTTTGAGTTGCTGGCCTGCTGGAGAGCCAAGCTCTGCTGCAGCCTGAAACAGTTTGTGTTTTCCTCATCTGTAGAGAAAAGCCTCCCCACAGTATGATTCTGACACCGCCGTGTTTCATGCTGGGGATGTTGTGTTCAGGGTGATGTTCATTATGTAGGCCAAAAACTTTTACCTAATGAAAATCTTTTATATTTCGAGACAAGTAGTTCATACAATTTAGAATACAGATTTTTAAATAAAACAAATCAAGTTTAAAAAAAAAACCCCACATCCATCACAAAACAGACAATTATTCCAGAATTGAACAAAACTAGGAGTATATCTAATGTCGCTACAAGTTGCAGCTGCAGCTCTTACTATTAAGTCAAGCGGCACAGAACTGTATACATGAAGTTCCTCAGCAAAGCATGAAAAGTACCGGACTGAAGTTGGCCCCCTCACCTTCTTCAAATCAGACGAAACGGGTGTTAATTAACTCGACTACGTTTGTGCTGGTTTGTGCAGCAGAAATGTTCGTTTGTGCTGCTTTGGCTTTGAAAATATTAATGGAAGGTTAAAGGTCAAAAGTTCAACCAGCCCCCCCACTTTTATAAAATCAAACAAAATAGGTGTCAATCAACTCGGCTACGTTTGTGCTGGTTTGTGCAGCAAAGATTTTCGTTTG
>CAEFZX010022707.1:0-17224 GCA_903066825.1 Alfaro cultratus | reverse complement strand
GTCGGGAGGACATTCACCTCCCACTTATGTTTTTATTATTTTTATTAATTTTATTTCTTTTTTTATTATTTTATTTTTTTTATTTTATTTTATTTTTTTAAATATTTTTTATTATTTATTCATTTCTTTTCTTTTCCTCTTGTGTCCGGGACCTTTGCCCCCGACTTTTAACCGTCAATCTCCATTCCTCAGGGTGAAAGGTTTATCGGATCCTTACTATTTTATAATTTAGAATTTGTAAAATTAATTTAGTAGCCTGAGTGAGTTTCCCACCTGATAACAGTGGTTTTGAGTTCGTTGATCCCAGTGCTGGAGCCGTGGAGCCGACCAACAGGCCTCTTCTCTCTCAAATCCTAATCGAGGTTTGAGGCTGGAGTCTAGTCCAGGTCGCGCGCTTAACGTTGTTCGTCGACGTCCTCGGATGTCCAGTCAAAAGGATCCGGGTCACGGCACCAAATTGTCGTGGAAAAATACTATTTCCAAGCACTGTTCAGGTAGAATCACTCAATCAGGTTTATTCATGCATTGTACAATACAGAAGACAATCAGCAATGAAGCAGGTCTGGATGCAAAGCTCTGCCAGGCAGAGAAACACATGAGTTTTATACCAAGGATAAAGAATCAAAAACAAGGTGAGACAGTCTGGTTCTGATGCAGCTGTAGAAAACAACTTCCAACCTTCTACATGGAACCCAAATAGTTCTTTTGGTGAGAGTTCACAAGCATTTCATATAACATGACTAGCAGATGTGACCTTATTGTAATTTTTCCATCACATTACGATATATATTTTTTATTTCTAATGTAGTGTCTTGTGTCAGATAATCTAAATCAGTGTTAAGAAAAATAATTACAACTTCTTAAGATTTACAAAATCTCGGTTAGCCTCCATAGCCGGGGCTGAACCCAGCTTTCGATGCAGTGAATCTGCTTCGGGAAACCTGACTGCAAAATTCACGGATCCTCATCATCTTCAGGGTATAATGAAAGGTAAGCTTATAGATACACTGCTACCTCTCAGTGCAGTAATGTTTAGGTTCACTTTCTACATTAAAGCATTATAACTAATATTAGCTGGCATTTCGCCCATGGACATCAATACAGAATAGTAACATTCTATTCACAAAATATAAACAATAATATGTCCATCTTACTTATGAAACATTGTCTCTCGAGCCCTTACGTAAATGGTCAGTCGATCCGAACAACAGGAAGGGGCGGGACGGACCGCTGTCAGTCTCATACCTCATATGGAAATGAGACCATTGCACTCCGGAAGTGAAGGGGGCGCTATTTCCTATATTATCCGCGGTCTCCCGTTTTTATTTTCTTTTGAAATCTGTGATATATTTTCACATTCAGGAAGGATTTTCACTCTCAGCATGTATTTGAACTTCTCTCTTTTATTTATTTCAGCTCAGCTCACAGTTTTTAACTAATTCTGTAGCTTTCTGTGAACTTCTATATCTGCTCCTTAGGCTCATCTTTTCGGGTCTACTACTGCCTCTAGTGGCGTGGGGTGGTAACACAACTAATATAATTGCATTAATGAGAATACCACAAAGGTATGAGACTGCTAGGGATCCGTCCCGCCCCTTTCTGTTTGCTGCAGCGAGGTCCTTCTCGCTTCTTCTACTGTTTTGGTTTTAGCCAAGAATGAGGGACGACCGCTCCAAGATGGCCGCTGTATTTCCTGCGCCCGAGCAGCCAATGAGTGGTCTATTATTAAAAATAAAAATCTGCGGAGAGCCGGTGGAGAAGGTGTCAAACTTCCGTTTCCTGGGAGTTGGTATCACGGATAATCTGGCCTGGGATCTAAACACAGCAGAACCGACAAAGAAGGCCCAGCAGAGACTCTGGTTTCTATAATAACAGTAAAGATTATTATTGTTATTATTATCATCATCACAGACATCATCACATGTCTACCGAGTCACTGCCTGGTGTTAGTCCATTGTATGACTGAACCAGAAATCCGATGATTGGTTGATTACACGAACCAATGAGATCGATTCTTGTCGTCTCCAGGGCGACATGGAGGAGCGCTACGGCGAGCGCTATGCCCAAAAGGTGGAAGAGCGGCTGCTAGCTTACCTGCAGGAGCTGCGGAGGGCGCTACCTGCAGACACTTGCAGCGGCAGAACCGGCCGGGACCGGCCCGAACCGGGTCTCATTACTCTGACTCAGATGAAGAAGAAACAACATCCTGAGGATGAGGAGGAGACAAGCGCACCTTCATTAGCTGGGAGGAAGCTGCTGCTGTGTGGTGAGCAACGACCGCCTTCAGCTATTGGCCGTATGGCGGCCATCTTGGAGAGGTCAATTGCCGATTCAGTCAGTGTAATCTAGCAGGTGTCAGATAACCTCAGTATATGTTAGATTAGCTGAGTGGGACTGACGCCCTCTCCAAGATGGCCGCTACCTGTCCTGCCAATGCGTGGTCTACTCTTTAATATGTCTAAAGTATTCAGATCATGACCCTTCCAGCCAGTCCAGATGTCTCTGTTTCTGTCCTCCAGACGCTCGTCCCTCAGAGATGTCCCAACAGGGACGGCCTGGGGCTGATTGGATCCTGCAGGTTGGTTCTGGTTCCAGATCAGATGTTGGGGAACCCCATGGTCCAGAGAACAGAACAGAACCAGGAACAGTGGAGGACGTCCCCCCGTTCCCTCGGTTCTGCTCCAAGCACCAACGCTGGATGGACAACTTCCTGAGAGGCTGTGCTGAGGACGACCCGCCGCTGCCGTCCGACCCGACCCCGGTTCCGTCCGACCCGACCCCGGTTCCGTCCGACCCAACCCCGGTTCCGTCCGACCCAACCCCGGTTCCGTCCTCATCTCAGGACCAGACGCCATCGGACCTGGTCTCGCCTCTGCCCAGAACCTCAGAAGGTTCTGATGGACCCGTCCTGCTGGTTCCAGTGGTCCGGCTGGAGGACATCGTGAGGCGACTTGGGTCCAATCCGTCTCAACCCGTCTCCGCGATTCTGGTCAAAGCACCTTCCTGTGGTTCTGGTCCGAGTTCTTGGGCCCGCCGGACATCGGTGGACCAAAACGTCCTGGAGCCTGCAGGTTCTGGCCCGGTTCTGGGAGGACGGACTGTCTGCTCGTCTGAGCCTGACCCAGCTCAGCAAGGTGTCCATCAGAACTCCATCAGAATCCATTGTGACACCCAAACCAACAGAACCATTCAGTCCAGATCCCAGCCGGGTTCTCCTGCCGGCTCCAGAACCTCAGCCCTTCTGGGCTGCTTGCAGCCTTGTGTGGTTCTGACCCGACTGAGCACCAAGCAGTGCTGCTCCTTCAGCGACCCGAAGGTCCGGCCCGGCCCGGCCCGCCGGCCCAGCAGAGACCCGGACTACCGGCCTCACGTCAACAGGAAGAGATTCCTGTTGGAGGTCCGGAGGGTCCAGTTCCCTCTGAGGAAGGGAAGGAGAGTCCAAACGGAACCGGGCCGGTTCTGGTTCTAGACTCTAAATACAGTAATGAACTTGCTTTGATGATCTGACCTCACAGCAACGGGTCTAATCAGTACCGGTTCTGACCTGGATCCAGTACCCTAACCCTGGTCCAGAACCCGGTAGAACCCGCCTTCATCTAATCTATCAGGTTAGGTTAGCAGAAGAAGGAAACATCGTCTCTGGTGTCAGAACCAGAACCTGGGTCGGGAAAGTATTCACTTCCTGTTCTGCCAACCAGTCGGGAAGAGTTGATCTGAAAAGTGTGGCGTGCTTGTCCTTAAACACCAGAACTTCTTCAGAACCTTGTGACTGCATCATCGTTGCTATAGTGACGGCACCTCCAGAAGCTGCTGTTTGGTCAGAGATGATTAACTGCGGTTAACCTGGTTCCGGTCCATTATCGGTGTTCTGTGGTGTCAGTGTGTTTGTGTCACGTCATATTTGTTCCCAGGAAACAGAGGTCAGAGTCCGGTCGGTTCCTGCGGGGAACCGTAGAACGGGCCAGGTATTGACCCGGCCGCTGTGGGTTGATCCGAGGTCCTGTTTGCGCGGTGAGGTCGACGGCCGCCAGAGAGCAAACTGTTGCGTCATGTCATCAGAGCAGAACCGGATCAAGGTTAATCCCCGACGGGCCGGGGAGGCTAGTTAGCCTCGTTAGCTGCTGGTCCGTCTTCCCACAGCATGGTGCTGCCACCACCTTGCTTCACTGTATGGATGCTGTGTTCAGGTTGTTACTTTCCCCCACTAGGGCCAGAAAGTTCTGTTTGGACCGGATCAGAACCTGCAGGTTCTGAAGCTGATTCCGACAGACTTTAATCGATTGCAGCTTGTTGCTCTGATGCTGATCTCTGTTTGCCTCCTCATGACGAACGCAGCCGCCCCCCCCCAGCACCAGTATACTCACCACTATGCCCTCCCAGTAAATGCTGCAGCCGGTCTGGTTCTGGTTACTGATGGGGGGGCGTTCCCGCTCGGCCCCCGGCCTCGGCCAATGGGAGCTCTGCGTCTGTGGAGGTTTTGCTGCTCAGCATCTATAAAAGCAGCTTTGAACTGCTGGATGAAATCCTGAGCAGTTCTCCAGCAGCCAGACGTTAGTGGTTCTGGTTCCAGTGGTCCTGTTGGATAAAATTCTGAGCGGTTCTCCAGCAGCCGGACGTTCAGCAGGTAAAATGATTTTATGTTACATTATTGTAGTGAAGTGGTGACTGTGAATGAATGAGGATCTGCGGCTGTTAATCATGGATGAGGAGCTAATTTATGAGCTTTCATGTAAATTAATTTTATTTAATGAAAATGTAATTTATTGAATCAAATGTCTTTATTTGCCTGCAGATATTGCAGCAGAAAATTACTCTAGTAAATACTCTAATTACTCGAACAGTGGCTCCAAGACGGCCCGTTACCACGGCGACCCGAATGTTTTAGGATTTAAAGAAATGACCTGCTGATGATACTTTAGTAGAAACACAGCAAAAGACCTCAATTAAATCAGCAAAACAAAAATCCTAGTAATGACAAAATAATCATTTCTATAACTTTACAACCAACGTATAAAACAATAAGATAAAACAAAAGAGAGAACAAAAAAATGCTGCACTCTGAGCATTCAACCATGTTGAACATTTCTGTTTTGAATCTTGACCTGAACAGGCCCAGATCAGAGGTCAGAGGTCAGTCTTATATCAGAGTCTCAGTCAACTCAGTGCTTAACGCTCAGCGATTGACACCAACCGTTCAAATATTTCATAAATCCAGTTTAGCAAAGTTTAAGAAGTATCACAAACTTTAACCAAGCTTTATGAAGCGCATGAAAGGTGTGCCATGGTTTGATCAGAGGTCATTCGGTAAAAGCCGATTTCTCCTAAAATAAAGGAAGTGTAATCCTCCAGGCAGGAAGTTATGAAGCCTTTTAAAGTTCGCTGTGATTTTAAAACACAAACCAAAACATTACAACATTTGGTTTAAAATAACAAAATAAAATGATTGCAGATGTTCAAATTAACAAAATTTATGGAAAAATACAAATGAATTCAAACTAAAAACTGTACTTGTGTTCCCATCCTGCCTAACAAGGAGGAAATACTGACTAGTTTAGTCTCTTAAAATGATCTAAGAATTCAGATCTAAGAATGTACTAAAACAAGAAATAAGTAGAAATGTGAAAGGTTTGATCATTAATGACACGATAGATTCCATGTAATTTAAGGTTTTATTTATTATTTAGTTAATTGAGATTAATTAATAAATGAAATGCATCAGTTTTCATTTCTGCCAACAGCTTTTATTTCATAAATGTGTTTTATTGCTGCTTGTTTACATTTCCCACATAACTAATAACATTAGACCATCTACTGTTATGGGTTAAATATTAAAGTCGTTCAGTGATTTTTAGAGTTGAAGACAAATCAAATGTGAGAAATCTGACCCATTTTTAATTCTTTGACTTAGAATTAAAAATGATAAATGAAAGTATTTAGTGGATTATGTTTCTGTTCCAGTTGATCAGATGATCTCCAGGTTTTTAACACGCCAGCTGGTCTGGCTGCTGCTTCTTGTCCTGCAGGATGGACACCCAGGGCTACTTGGTTCAGATGAAGAGCAAGCCGCTGACCTTGAGTGGGAAGGTGGGCGGCCCGTTTCCGGCCAAGCCGCGCAGCCGGCGCCGGCGCTGGGAGGTGAAGCCGTCGGAAATGTCCCGCAACACGTTGAACCCGATCCGGGCCATCGTGGACGGGATGAAGCTGATCCCCAACCCGGCCAAGCCCATGATCTCTCTGTCCATCGGTGGGTCTCGTGTGCTGTAGGATGGTTGCTACGGAAACCAAGATATGTTGCATAATAAACATGAGCTTGTATTTTTCATTTTAAATGAGTCATATTTATAAAAGAAGACTTTCATTATGAGATTAAAATGAATATTTAAGCTCCAAAGTCCTGATTTTCATCATTATGACTCAGATCTAAGACTTTGACTTCTTCTCTGACTGATAAATCAGACTTTAAAAATGATAAATTAGACTTTCCTTTGAAGAAGCAGAAGTTAAATTCATTAAAATGTGAAACATGTCTTCAGTAAACACTTTGTGTTTGCCATTAATAATGGGTTTCTCATCGTTTGATGTCTTAATGTTTAATGTCGGATGTCTGGCAGGTGACCCCACTGTGTTTGGGAACCTGCCGACGGACGCCACCGTCCTCCAGGCCATGAAGGACGCCATCGACTCTCAGAGATTCAATGGCTACGCTCCGTCTGTGGGTGAGTCTCTGGAGACCTGAAGGTCCCGATGCCGCAGCGCTGCATCTCTCCATTGCTGCATCTCTCCATCGTTGCATCTCTGCAGGCTACCTGAGGAGCCGGCAGGCCGTGGCAAACTTCTACAGCCGACCTGAAGCTCCACTGCAGGCAGAGGTACTCTCTCTCGCCCATTAGCTTACCTTGTCTATGTTGACCGTTAGCTTAGCATGTCTCCGTTGCAGGACGTTATCCTGACCAGCGGCTGCAGCCAGGCCATTGAGCTGTCCATCGGCGTCCTCTGTAACCCAGGAGACAACATCCTGGTCCCTCGGCCCGGCTTCTCCTTGTATAAGACGCTGGCCGTCTCCATGGGCATCGAGGTCAAACTCTACGACCTATTGGTGAGAAAAGCTGCTTCCTGTGACCAGTGACCAGTTCCCCTCAGACCAGTGGCCTGATGGTTTCGGGTTGAGGGGTGGAAGTGCATCTCTAACCCTGTCAGTTTCACAGTTTACTTTCTGTCATTTGTTTGAACTGTACATTACATAAAACTGAATTTCAGTAAATCAACAGTAACTTGCTGTTAGGCGAGACTACAGTTATTTTACAGATTAATTTTATCAGCATATTACTGTATATGGAATTACAGTAATCTATTAGTTTTATTGTAATTTTATACAATGAGCATATCGGTTTTCTGAACTTGAAGCAGGAGAAACGAAGCTGAATCCTCTGATGCTTTAGAAGAGATTCACATAAGATTGTTTTTTCCACAGTACATAACTTCTATGTACAGCAGTTATCTCCTGTTACTGCTTAACCAACCAAGTGAACTGCAAGTTAACATGTCAAGTGTAGAACGACAGGAAGCCACTGTTCAGTAAACTGGTCACAAAATAGACGGTCAATCGGTCAAGAATAAATTATATAGTTTGGGACAAAACCATGACATTTAAATTAAACTACTTACTGAAATACCAGATGCAACACAAAGTGATCATCTGGTTCCCTTCTGTTGTCATGGTAACTAGGACCATGTCTACTCATTGACTTGGTACTTTAAAGTTCACCTTGGTGCAGCAGATGTGCTTCTAGCTCTGACCCAGAGACCCCGTCTGCGTTTTCAGCCTGAGAAGTCGTGGGAGATCGACCTGCAACACCTGGAGAGCCTGGTGGACGAGAGGACTTCCTGTCTGATCGTCACCAACCCGTCCAACCCCTGCGGCTCCGTGTTCAGCCGGGAGCACCTGCAGAACATCATGACAGGTGAGCTGATCCTCTCTGACGGGGAAAACAATTCCTGCAGTGTCTCACCTCAAGGCCTCTGTCTTCCAGTTGCCTCCAAGCTCTGTGTTCCCATCCTGGCGGATGAGATCTACAGCGACATGGTGAGTAGCGTCTGGTCAATCATGTCAGTCGGGTCAATCATGTCAGTCAGGTCAATCATGTCAGTCGGGTCAATCATGTCATTCGGATCAATCATGTCAGTCTGGTCAATCATGTCATTCGGATCAATCATGTCAGTCGGATCAATCATGTCATTCGGGTCAATCATGTCAGTCGGGTCAATCATGTCAGTCGGGTCAATCATGTCATTCGGGTCAATCATGTCATTCGGGTCAATCATGTCATTCGGATCAATCATGTCATTCGGATCAATCATGTCATTTGGGTCAATCATGTCATTTGGGTCAATCATGTCATTCGGGTCAATCATGTCATTTGGGTCAATCATGTCATTCATGTCAATCGGGTCAATCATGTCAGTCGGATCAATCATGTCATTCATGTCATTCGGGTCAATCATGTCATTCGGGTCAAGCATGTCAGTTGGGTCAATCATGCCATTCGGGTCAATCATGTCATTCGGATCAATCATGTCAGTCGGGTCAATCATGTCATTCGGGTCAATCATGTCAGTCGGGTCAATCATGTCAGTCGGGTCAATCATGTCATTCAGGTCAATCATGTCATTCGGGTCAATCATGTCATTCAGATCAATCATGTCATTCATGTCATTCGGGTCAATCATGTCATTCGGATCAATCATGTCATTCAGGTCAATCATGTCATTCGGGTCAATCATGTCATTCGGATCAATCATGTCATTCATGTCATTCGGGTCAATCATGTCAGTTGGGTCAATCATGTCAGTTGGGTCAATCATGTCATTCGGGTCAATCATGTCATTCATGTCAGTCGGGTCAATCATGTCATTCGGGTCAATCATGTCAGTCGGGTCAATCATGTCAGTCTGTCCACCTCCTGGATCACCTGCCAGGCACATTGGACTCCATGGCAGTGCTCCTGGCTCTGCTTGGTGGGGTCATGACCCCAGAATCAGCAGAGGGGGGATTAGAGGCGGCCCGCCGGGTTTCAGGGAGCCTAACCTGAAGCTTTTCCTTTCACCCATTTGACCCCAGCAGGTCAAAGGTTAAGCGGGTGCGGCGCTAACAGCAGACTTCGATGGTCTCTAGCGGTCTGGTGTTTGATGGACCCTAAGGTCCATTTCCTGTAGTTTTCCCTTCAGAGGCAGTTCTGATTGGAATTTATTGGTTCTTTTCAAGCTGATCTGTGGTCAGAGGTTCTGGTTCTGGTGAACTATTTGGACCCAGCCATGTTTAGCAGAGCATAAATATTTTGTGTCTCCTGTCAGAACCAGAACCTTCCATCGGTTCTGCCATGGGTCAGCAACATTCCTGGGTTTTTCCAGCAGCTGGGAGGTTCTGACGGGTCGCTGGGTTCACCAGAACCATCCGAGCTTCTGCCAGTGAACAGCAGCAGATCAACATGACTTTGCAGTTTCTGGGGGGTGGCGGTTCCGGACCAGCTCTGCGGTCCAACAGAACCGCTGGCTTTATGACTGCAGCAGCAGAGTTATGTAACCGGGTCTGGTTCTGGCCAATGGGGTGGGAGGCGGGTCTGGCTCTAATGAGAACCAGGTTCTGAGTGGAAGCGGTAACTGGGCCGTCTCACGCTCACTTCCCCCTCATCAGAACCAGAACCCCAGGAGCAGCTCGGGTTCTGGAGGCCTCCAGCTAACTCAGTGGACCCTTGAGCATTTGACCTCTAACCTTAATGTTTAATGGTTCTGAATCAGAACCAAACCCGGAGAAGCAGCATTCAGCTTCTATGTGCCACAAATCTGGAACAAACATCCGGAAAACTGCAAAACATCCGAAACCCAGAGATCCAGCCGGCTTGATCATTAGACTGGAATACTGATCCCTGTCTGACGATTGACGGCGTCAGTTTGTCCCGATCCCACATGGCCGTCTGCTCTGATCCTCCAGGTTTTCCCAGGATGCAACAGTCCTTCCCTGGCGTCTCTCAGCAGCGAGGTTCCGGTTCTGGCCTGCGGCGGCTTGGCCAAGCGCTGGCTGGTTCCCGGCTGGAGGATGGGCTGGATCCTCATCCACGACCGGAACAGGGTCTTCGGATCGGAGGTCCAACCCGCTTTCACCTTCACTTCCTTCTGATCGATCAGCCGATCAATAAATCCCTTCAGCCTGAGTTTCTATTGAGTTGATAAATCGTTTTCAGGTTTAATGTGTTGCTCTAATATTTGCCTCCTTTACTGATTATAAATCGACGATCAGATTAGAAAGGCTGACCGACCCCCACCTGCTGCTGACCTGGCTGTCATGTGACCTCCTCAGATCCGCCAGGGCCTGGTGAGGCTGAGCCAGCGCATCCTGGGAGCCTGCACAGTCGTCCAGGGGGCGCTAGAGAGCATCCTGAACAACACGCCGCCTGGTTTCTACAGCAGCACCATCAGCCGCCTGCAGGTCAGTCTGCAGACGCAGCTGCAGATGCATGCGATCCTGCTGTTGACAGCATGAACATTAATTCAGATTAATAATCCATGTTAGGATGCAGTTTACCAATATTGATCATCAATCAGTGATCAGCTATGGGATCCTACTGATGATGATGAAGGTGGGCTCAGCCTTTGTGTTGATGCCGGTCCAAAGTTTCTGGGACTTGATGATCCCAGAACCTTTGAAAGAGAGTCAGGCCCACAGCATGACACATCCTCTACCGTTCCTAGCAGTGAGGTGATGTTCTCAGGTCTTTCCCGTTTTGAAAGCTGGCCAGAGAAACTGATGGTTTTGATTTTTAAAATCTTAATTTGGTCCAGAAACATCTTCATAGTTTCATATGATGCTGCTGCTGTGATGAAAGATGATTTTAGTTTGGTCCAATCAGTCTGCATGGCTCTGCTTTAGCTCCGCCTCCACTCAGAGATGGGCCAACAGCAGACAGATGCCTCACTCTGACAGGAATGTATTAAAGATTAGTCTGTGCTCTTCCTCCAGTCCAACGCAGAGATCTGCTTCAGCGAGCTGAGCGCCGTCCCGGGCCTCAACCCCGTCATGCCGTCCGGAGCCATGTACCTGATGGTGAGTAGACGTCAGCCTGAGGTCATCATCATCATCAGTCTGAGGGACGAAGCAGACTTAATGAAAATACAGAGAAGATTTACTTCCCTTGTTTGCTCACTTCTGGATTAAACCAGAGTCATTCTGCTGGTCATGAGCAGAAACTGCAGAAGGATCCGAGTTTGGACCAGAGATCTGACGGCATCATTTTATGGCCATCTCGGCAGAGAGAAACGGCAGGAAGTTGAAGCGGCCTCTGCTAACAGAACGCGGTGTGTTGTTGCAGGTTGGGATTGAAATGGACCATTTCCCAGAGTTTCAGAACGATGTGGACTTCACGGAGCGCCTGGTGACAGAGCAGTCCGTCTTCTGCCTGCCCGCCTCGGTGAGACAATCATCAATAATCACTAGTATCAATAAGTAATGATGAGGACTCCAGGCAGAGATGCTCTTCCTCTGGCTTCAGGCGTTCGAGTATCCAGACTTCTTCCGCGTCGTTCTGACGGTTCCAGAGGATCTGATGCTGGAGGCCTGCGGCCGGATCCGTGAGTTCTGCCGGGCCTGGTACCGACCGCCCAGCTGTGACGGCAACGACCTGGACCAGTGACCCGTCTAGTCCTCGTCCACATCGTGTCCTCTTTGATGCTGGACGTTCAGGGACATCACCTAATATTTATATTTTATACAGGCAACAAATATTAAAATATTACCCTCCATTGTTTTTGTATATTTATAAACTGAGTCTGGATGTGATCTATTAATGATTTAATGATTGATTAATGAGTTATTAGTGATCTATTAATGCTAAAATAGGCACGGCCCGGCTGGTTCTGATCCAATTCTTCAGATCTTCTGGTTCAACATGTTATGCTGAACTTGCGACCGTTTCCTGTTTATCATAAAAATGATTTTCCTGTTGCTGTTTCTGGTCGTCTAATAAAACTCTGTCATAACCGCTGCTGAACGGTTTTTATTTGATCTCAACGCGTCTCCAGCCTTTGGGTCGCGAGATTCAATATTCAGTAACAATAACAGGTTTTATTTATGATGCCTTTATAAATATTTCCACTTCCAAGAAGAAACAACAATTAAAATGAGAGCAGAACTGATAAAGTCTCTGTCTGAAACTTAAAATCGTGAAGGGAAGAACAAACCAGAGAGAAGGAAGTCTCTAGCAGCTTGGGGATCTAACAAACCGGCACCTTGTGGAGTGGCTCGGGTTCTGTTCGGGTCAAAGGTCACATCTCCTCTCTGACAATCTCAGTCCTTATTTGGACCTTTTCCTGTGTGATGAGAAGCCGCAGCAGCCAATCAGCATCCAGTTAGCAAAGCTGGAACGTCAACAATCAGAGATTTCCTGGGACAGATGTCCATATAAGGTCATAACTGCTTTAGTGGGCGTGGCTCAAAGACACCAAGGGCCACAAAAACACCAGTGGAGAGGCTGACTGCGATTTATTTCTTATAAAATATTAATAGAATATCAGAAACAGCCTTTATTTTCCCAGGGAGATGTTAACTCTTCCAGAAGTTAAACATTTATTTAAAAATGCAAGATTAACAATGAAATAATAATATATTGTTCAGGATTATAACTATTATGTAATTGTGTATTTAGCAGAAACAGGAATATCGTACTCCAATGTGCAACTGAGTGTGTTTATTAATTGTTTATTTATGAATCTTTATATAACCAGATAGAAACCTGCCGAGACCAAAGTGTCTGTTACCACGGTTACCAGGGTGAAAGGTCATGGAAAAGATCGCAGGCGGTTTCCACTTTGGTGAACATGAACAATAAAACCTCTAACTCCCTCTGTTGGCCGACTGAAGACATTACAGCGCAGACACACGCACCGTCATCTGACTGCGGCGTGTGTGTGCGTTTGTAACATCTAGAAATGAATGGAAGTCAATGGAAAGTCCCCACAAAGATAGCCACACAAACGTGTGTGCGTGTTTCCTGCTGCAAGTTTAAAGCCAATGACCTTTGAACCCAGCTGGTACTCTCCTGTATTTACTCATAAATACTTGCTGGAGGAGCAAAACTTTGACCTTTGCCCTATAATGAACTTCCTGTTTGATAAAACCAGAGAGACAGAGAGAGGGAACAAACCGGGACAGAACCAAACAAAATCAGGCCAGAAAAGAAGAAGAAGAGAGGAGGAAGAGGAACGCTGCCACAGCAACTGAATAAACATCAACTGAAGCAACATCAACTGAAGCAACAGCAACTGAAGCAACAGCAACTGAAGCATGGAGCAGCAGCAGGACAGACACATTCAGCTGAATGACGGCAACCGCATGCCGCTGCTGGGGCTGGGGACATGGAAGGTACACACACTGATACATACACACACACCCACACACACAAACACACACACATACACTTGTGTCTCCAAGTTCTGATTCTGGTTCTGCTCTGTATCAGAACCAGAACCAAACACAGAGAAGCAGCATTCAGCTTCTATGCACGACAGATCTGGAACAAACTTCCAGAAAACTGAACAACAGCCGAAACCTGCAAACGCAGACAGAAGCTGGTTGGAGCTGATCGATAATTTGATCGATAATCGGACTTGATGATGGTTATTGGCTCCAGCTTCTGTGATGTCATGAAGGAAACACGTTGAAGTGTCTTCCTGCAGGAAGCTGCCAAGGTGGCAGGAAGTGGCGGAGTCGCCACAAACACCCTCAGCTTCTTTCCCATCCAGGTGCCTGAAACCAGCAGAAAGCGGCCATGTTTAATCTGCACTGCAATAGTCGCTAGCTGTGGCGATGATGTCACTGAGTCGGACTAACGTGTTCGCTCGCCTCAGGCCTTCCAGCAGGCGCCCGTCCAGGCTGCTGTGGAGGCTGCCATCGCCGCCGGTTACCGCCACATCGACACCGCCTTCAGCTACAGGAACGAGGTGGAGATCGGCAAAGCGATGCGCTCCAAGATGGAGCAGGGCGTCATCCGGCGGGAGGATGTGTTCATCGTCAGCAAGGTGAGAGAGCCGCCGCCACCACCGCCACCACCGCCACCACCGCCATTAAACTTCCTCTGCTCTGTCCTCTAGCTGTGGTGCACGCACTTTGACCCCGAGGACATCCCCGTCTGCCTCAACCGCTCCCTGCAGGACCTGCAGCTGGACTACCTGGACCTGTACCTCATCCACTTCCCTGTCGGCTTCAAGGTCAGATCAGGAGCCAGAGGTCAGATCAGAGGTCAGAGTTCAGAGGGTTCTTACAGGCCGCTCAGGTTCTGGCTGGAAGGTTAGCGCTTTCAGCAGCAGCGTTATCGTCCGTTGCCATGGTAACTTCATCGCCAGAGCTAACATAGAAGTCCTGAGATCAGCGTTACCATGTTAGCTTCCTCACAGACAGACCGGCAGCTCTGGAGGACCTGCAGAGCTCCACAGCTCAGGACCAGCAGCTGCTTTGTTGAAAATGTTTTCTGGTTTTGCAGAAATCGGGAGACGATTTGTTTCCAAGGAAGGACGGGAAGATTGTGACGTCGGACACGGACTACGTGCACGTATGGCGGGTGAGACCTGGCGGCCATGTTTATTAAACTCCTACTGAACATCGTCTCTGCATAACTAGATCAATAAATCAAGTGATTGACAGTATTAATGAATGACAGGTCCTCCCGTCTCTCTCCCGTCTCTCTCCCGTCCCTCCAGGGTCTGGAGGCGCTGCAGGCCGCCGGCAGGGTGAGGAGCATCGGCGTGTCCAACTTCAGCGTCTTGCAGCTGGAGCGCCTGCTGGCCCTCTGCAGGGTTCCTCCTGCTGTAAACCAGGTACTGCCATACCCAGCCCATGTCTCCAGATTTCACATTTTCTGTATTTTCCATCCTGGATAAAGGGCCGTAATCTGAAACTAACCGGTCCATCTCGGACCCGGTTATGATCCGGTGTCTCTGGCAGGTGGAGCTCCATCCCTACATGGTCCAGAAGGATTTGGTCGAGTTCTGCAGGTCCAGAAACATCGTGCTGACGGCCTACAGCCCCTTTGGCTCCCCTGGAAGACCCTCAGAACTGTAAGAGCCGGTTTGTTAGATCTCCACTGATCTGAACCTGGGGAGCAACGGCCATCTTTATCTGTTCAGTTTTCTGACTCCTTGTATTTTATTATTCATAAAAAATTTTCCATTCTCAATATTTAGCACACCAAGTCACAAACATCATTTCCAGTAAAACCAAACATCCGAACATCTCAGCGAATTGAAATCCTAGGAAATATTTTCTCTACAGTTTAGAGGAGATTAAAAAAATGAATTCAAATAAAGAGACGATATTGCTCATGCCGCTTTTGTCTACATATTAACAGAGAAATATGTTACACATATCACAGGTTCCAGCTTCTCTTAAGCCAGTCAGTGGACAAGTTTAACCGCCAAACAATGACTTTTTTACTATAGTAACGACTTTGCAAAGTATGTGCCGTAGCATCGATGTGCGCATGCGCATTACTACAACTTAGGACGGATTTAAGGGTAGCACAGATAAACAGAACACCTGCCCTGGATCTCAGTGGTGCTGCTGCAGCTCTGTGAGAAAATGCCTTCAGCGCAGATTTTTAAAAATCTGTAACAAAAGGGATCATCGCTTTCTGATCCCATATAATCTTATATCTGTTCTCTAGCTCGTCTTGTTTAACAGTTAACCCGGTGTTCTATCAGATTATCATACGCTGTCTACACACCTTCTAAGTGTAGAAGGTAAGCTAAGGGTAAGCTTACCTTCTGAAGGTGCAAGAGGGTTCTCTTGCATGCAAGAGACCCTTCTTTCTTGTCTGAACTTCAGAAGGTAAGGTAGCTCCCCTGGAAGAGCCTGCGCATGCGCATTAAGAAGTCCGGCCATCAGAAGAGCTGTCAGTTCAGCATACGCGACAAGTTGTGACGAAAGTAAGTCATTAAATTGTTTTCAATGATGACTAGAAAGATATACATGCATATCGAGGTTTCAAAGTTAACTACAACACACGCCCGTGTAAAACTCATTAACCTACTTAACCGCCAAGTCAGGATGTCATACAGCTGTTAATAGCAAAGTGTATGACGATCTACGTCATGATTTTATGTTGCTGATTAAATAAAATCATATGGTAAAGACAGTGTATACTTGTCTGGTAGATATAGCCGTCAGTTCGTGTGCTGATCTGATAGAACCGTTCAGGTTAGCTAATATATTAGCTAATGCTCCTTCTCCATCCATGTTTGTGACGCCATGATGTCTCGCGGTTTCAGACTCCTCGACTCCTCCGGAAATTTACGGAGTTCTGTTAGCATTAGCATTGCTCAGCTAAGTTAGCACCTAGCACTAACTGCTTTTGAATCATCTTTTCTCGCTTTGGGCTCTCCTCTGGTCGACTTGTGATGATATCATTATGATGTAGTCTTCTAGATTTACAGCAATTTAAGGTATTGTAAGGAAGGTTAAACTTTATTAGAGCTTAAGCTTGGTTTTGTATTTTTTATTTTAGTTTTCCAAGCCTAAGCTAGATCGGTAAATACAACGCAGCTCGGGAGAAAAGGCTAGTATCGCGAGATTCGTTATTTTAAGTTCCGTTATTCTGCGCTTGACGGCCGGTGGTTACCATAGCAACCAGTATCTAACAGCTGATTCGTTATTTTCTGTTGTTCGCTATGGCTCTCGCCGCTCACTGCCCGGACAAAGCTAAATGCTGTCTGTGCCAGAGCTAGAGGCCAGAAGCCACACAGTTCTTCCGTCAGAACAACTCAGTTGTCGTTGTAACTCATCTGTGCTGGAAGAAGTAAAGTTCATGCAAGAGACCCTCTTTCTTGTCGTGTATCTTGACACGCGTCCGTCACACCGGAAACCAAAAGCACGACAGTATGAAGGTCAGAGCGCGCTCTGTAAGCGTCTCTGTGCGGGAATACCGGAAGCGGAAGTCTGTCTGTTTATCATTTAAACTTGAAACAGCTTAGTTGTCGATAAGCTGCAGTGACTGAATCTTTTAAACCGAACTGTTAAATCATAGGTGTCAAACTCTGGCCCGCGGGCCAAATTTGGCCCGCAGTGTAATTATATTTGGCCCGCGAGGCAATTTCAAATTAATACTAGAAAAACTAAAATTTCTGAAGAAATTTTACAGGGCCTGCCAAAGCGCGCCAGTCGGTCTGCACCCGCCGTCCCTAC
>CAEFZX010022706.1:0-47013 GCA_903066825.1 Alfaro cultratus | reverse complement strand
TTATTGCATCAAACTGTTAATACCGTGTATAGAATTGAATGCCAGGGGATACAAGGAATAAAAACAATAGAAAGTATAATACAAGGAGCACAAACAGAGATGAGACAGAGTTTCAGGGAAAACAGTTAAAGACTTTTAGGGCTTCAAGAGTCTTTACAGCTTTGGGATGGTAGAGGTCTGTATAGTTACTGCATAGTGTTGGAATTCAGATAAAAACAGATCAAATAGAGGCTTTTTGCCAGAAAATGTGCATTTATGAATAAGAAATTGAACTAGAATTAACAATAGATTAATACGTGCTGTGAGATTCATAGCTGGTGAGGCAATGACTTCATCATAATCAGATTTACAAATATAGACGTCCTGCATGTTATTGTTTACATGAGGAAATTCACCGCATGCGGACAAAACTGGAGGACAAAAAGACTATTCTATTCTTTTACATGTCATCCACAGCAGTGGCGCAAAAGGCGCTATGCAGTGTATGCAACCCATAGGGGCGCTGCACTAGAGGGGGCGCAAAAACGATGTGGGGATTTTGTTTTTCTAGTCAGCATTTTATGTACTTAACAGCTGTTTGTGCATGAAATGATCAATAACAGAGGAACAGCACTGATTAGACGCCCCTCCCCTCCTGCCAGTCGCTCTCCCTCCCATACAGGTAACTTAGGCACGTGACCCTTCGAGAAGCACTGAGGCGCGTTTTTATTTTCTTCTGTTAAATTTGAATTGCATTAGTGCCTCGACAACAGGGAGCTAAAGATGGGCGCAGAAAAAAACTCTGGGGCACAAAACAGAAAACGGAAGAGAGGGATAAAGATGTTGGAGAGACGAAGAAAAGCTTTTCAAAGTGGTTGAAAGACAGAAGGTCAGTAATGTCAGTGTATCAACAGGAGGGCTGTAAATATTCAGGTTAGCTTAAACTAGGCTAAAATAACAGGTGGTTGTTGTCTCCGCCCCTTATTGAACCAATACAGGACACAATTTACTCTGTATTGCTATAAATGTCATCCTATCACACATCTCAACTATAATTATAATAACCAAAAGAAAACACAGGAAATATTAAGGTCAGGTAAACTGTCGTTGCGGGACCTAAATAATACCGTTTAGAGGCCTGCAAAACGAATCTTTTCCTGAACAAGAGTTCTTTCTGACACAGCCTGATAGTGTCGGGGTCTTGGGTTGTTTCAGGGTTTTGATAATTGATTCTAGTTTCATTATTATTCTGTGTTCCTTAGTTTCAAAATTTTGATTAGATCAGACTTGTTTCTGATTTACTTTAGTTCAGTCCTTTCTTAGTTATTCTAGTTTGTGTTTATTCCTTGTGTCTAGTTCTTTACTACAGATTAATTTTCCTTCTCCTAGTTCCTGTTTGTGTATTCTCAACCGTCCCCTGTGCTATTTTCTGTTTCTCTCAAAAATGCAGTTAGTAATTAGCCTCTAGATCTCCGTCTAGAAGTCAACCTCCTCTGTATATAATTATTTTTCATTCACTCACCACTGGATCTTTACGTCCACCTCTGCATCAACCCTGACTCAGACCTATTGTGATTCTCTGAGTTCAGCTGTGTTATTCAGGCTTCCATTGACCTCCACATTACTGTCTGCCTTGTGAGCCACCTCTCAAATTGCAAAACATGACATATACTGTAGATCCCCATGAGACTTTTCACGTCTCTTGAAATAATTAACATTTTAAGGTGTGGCGTCACACTTTTCTGACATTTAACGTTTTGAGAACATTCTAGTCCTGAGACTCTCAATTTTAGGTTTTCATTATCTGTAAACCATGAATATTAAAATGATAAGGAGTAAAGGCTTGAAATATTTCACTGTGTTGTGATCAGTATGTAAGAGTTTCACTTTCTGAAATGAGTGAGAACATTTATTATTATTATTACTATTATTATTATAATAATAATAATAATAATAATAATAATAATAATAATAATAATAATTATTATTATTATTATTATTATTAGTAGTAGTAGTAGTCCATTATATCTCAAATTTCCCAAATTTTTGTGACCAACTCTAAACTCTGCTACATTTTTCCACCAGGACAGAAAACATCTCTGTCGTCTCCTGGTTACTGTCTACTAAGACATTTCTCATGAGCTAACTTTGGAAGACCCCCTCAATCAATTTATGTGTGCCAACCTTTAGAAATCATCCTCCATTCCTCATCTACCTGGCTCATTCTGTTTTTTTGTTTTTTTTCATCTTCTCACCCACTCTGTCTCCCTCTTTGATATGCAGTATCTCGCCCAGATCACCAACATAGCTAATGAGCATTTGAGGCTTTTGGGTGACTGAGTGTGGCTGAATGAGACACCTTCCTGTCCTCGCCGCTGTGCTCCAACAGGCAATTATTCCACGACAGGACAGTGTAAGGGCTACCAACACTTTGCCCTTCCCGTGTGTAATTAATTCTGTGCGCTGACAGTGCAAATTATACCCTTCCTCTGGCGCACGCTCACACATACAAGCTCAAATAAAGCCATATGGATGGAGATCAAATTGTCGAAAGGCCCACGCACTTTCTGGTTTATAATGGATTAGCGCTATCTGTCATGTGTCATGACACCGATTATGAGAAATGAAGTCTCCACTGGGGGAAAAGCAGCTGCCTTCCATGGGAAATTCGTTCCTCTGTAAAATGATGGAAGCTTCCAACTCCTTTCTAATCTACCCTTTTTTATCCTTCATATGAAAAAGTTTGGCCTTTCCAGTCTGACTCCTTATGAACATCTGGATCTATTTTTAGAATATTTATTTACTACTACCCTGCATGTAGATTCCTTGTCATGCTTTGACTTCAGTTTCTCTGTACAACCTGTGGATCACTAAGAATGAGTTTTGCTGGGAGGATATGCTCAGTTCCTAACTAATGCCAAAAAATCGATTCACATAATATTCTTAATTACTATGATGTAATACCGATTAAAAGTATAACACAAACCCGTTTGCTGTCAGTCCTCCATTTTTTAGCTATGCGGGACGTTCTGACATCACCACACAGTCAGTACTGGACCACAATATAGACACACTACACAAGTTAAAAATGGAGATTCAACCGGCCTTTGTTGAAGGCCAACATTTGGACTTATTTTGGTCTTGACATGAGCTTCACCATGTGGAAGGCTCCCAAAATGAAGGTTCAGCACTTTGGGAGCTCCGCAAATAACAGCTCGATATCTGGGCAGACGATAGTCCACATGACACCGCTACACTGTGAAAGAAATTAGTTGAAACAACTTAATTGAATTGCTTCAACAAGTAGCAAGTAATTCAATTAAGTTTATCCAACTCAATTAAGTTTTTTTAAACTGAATTCATTATGTGTGTTTAAAATGACAAGTTTAAGTCATTTAGCTTACTTCAAATAAAGAAGGAAACTAATAAATGATTTCTTTTTTTACCACGGTTTTGTGGTTGTGGCAACCTTTATTTGAGAGTAGTTAAACAAGAAAGCAGGTAATGACAGAGAGGGAAGACATGAAGCTCAGGTCACCAGGCTGGAATTGAACTTCATAACGGCCTCATCGAAGACTGAGGTCTCCTGATGCGAGTTGTGCTTAACTCCTGCTCCACCACAGAACCCTGTGCTGGCTATCTTTAGAGGCAGGTAGTAATAGTTACATTGACTTGAACAACCTTTTGGGGATGGGAAAAGGTTTAGGAGTTAATATCTAAAGCTACAGCTAAAATAAAAATAGCCAGATTTTGAGGCCTGGATGTAAAAGGATTAAAGAAATTGACTTCAGCAATTGGAAACATTCGGCTCTTAGATTTCTGCAACATATGAGCTAATGTTTATGCAAATCTGAGCAGTATTACTCAGCATTTTCTACATGTCACTGTTTACTTCATTAGTTTTTATGCATTAAGAAGCAAAGTGGGCGTTTTATTTAAAAGTTACAGGTTTATCTATTTATGTTAAATAAAAAGCCTGTTTGGACCAGGGTCTGGGTCGCTTATACCTGCTATGAACAAGAAAAGATGACTGGAGTGTTTGGGACTTCAAAGGACACTTCCATCATATTTATACAATACAGAGAGACAGAAAAATAGTTCAAGGACTGAAGAGAGGACGTTGGACACAAAGAGTTTGTCTTTCACGTACTCAGTGCCGTCTTTTCAAATGCCAACCTTCAAATATGTCCTGCGCCTAGATATTTTACCCTGTAGCCTGCTGTTCTCTGCTGTTCTCTTCTCTCCCCTATGAAAATAAAGAGGTCATATATATTAGAGTGGCTGAAATATATAGATCTGTTCACCAGCTAGTAACGCCCTCCATACAAGGTTCGGGTACGGCGAGTGAAAAGTTCTCCCTGAAACATTTATTTAAGATGGAACTTTAATGAGAGGAAAGGGTCGAAGAGAAGTGGCCACACTGTTCTTGGTGGAACGGCATGTGTGTGTGCGTGTGTGTGCCTGTAAATGAGTGAGACAGAGAGGGAAGCAAAGAGAGTCTGGCTACATAGACCAGGAATCATACAAAATTCATAGCCAGGGTAAAATGTGACACTGCTGTCTGGGGACAGGAGGTGAAGAAGGATGAGAGAGCTGTGTAGAGGAATGAGAGCGAGATCAAGTGGAATGGATGGAGGATAATGTGGGTGGAAAAGCAGAGGAGGGAGAGTAAGGGAGGGAAGAGGGCCAGAAGCAGGGATACAGAGGATGAAATGTACAGTCTGAGAAAGGAGAGAACAGAAGTTGGTCTTTCATTAATATCAATCCAACAGAAGGTACAGGAGGCATTAAGGAGCCAGAAGAAACATAATTAATATGGGTAGCCTTCATAACTCTAGAAATCTTCCTGGACTCTGCAAAGCTTTGAGACTTATTTGCTTTTACCTCAGAGAGGTTCTGATACGGAACCAGGAGGATGTGTGGTTCCTCCTATCATCCAAAGAGACGTAGGCAGGTCAGACGACTGCAGATCACAGCATGTTCAGCTGTGAGAAAGGCCTAGTTAAAGTCCATATGCAAATCTGATTGAAAATCTGTAGCTGCATTTCCATTACAAATGTGGGGGAAAAACTGATTCTTCTGATTTTGAAAAAAAACAAAAACAATCTTGCAATTGTGATGTTTCCTTTAAATGAGCATCAGACATGAATAAGTTTGTTCATGTTAAGTCAATAGAAAACATCATCCTCCTACCACTGCCTGTCGTCTTCTTTGTCTTTTCTGTCAGTACTAACATCTGGCTGTTGATCATGTAACTTGTGAAATGCAAAAAAAAAGAAAAAAAAGAAAGTGTTTCCATTCCAGTTTTTTCATACAGCTGAAAAACCTTCTCATCCAAGCACAAAAACCTTTCATTGGAAAAAGTGAGTATCTTTGAAATGGAAGTTTTTTTTATGTTTGTAAAAAAAAGAAATTTATGTTCGTAATTCCAATATGCGCAATCTAATGCTCAAACTGGAAATGCAGCTTATAGAAAATTGATGCTTCCAATCAGACTGAGTTTTCAAAAAAAAGTGTCAAGCCGTTTTGTTCTCGCTTCCAGCTTTGTACATTCAGAGAAAAAACTTGCATTTTCACCCAAAACTCAAAAGTTGAAAACCTTTTCAGATTTATGTGAAAAGTGTTACACTTATACATGGTAAAAGAAGGAGAAATTTATTGGTCCTTCAGCTTTACAATTGTGGCTGAATACATTTTGTCATACAGCGGATCTTCAACTATTTGAGGTTCACTATCATAAACTCACATATTTGAATATTTTTCTGTGGAGCTCCAAAATATTCACAGAAAATTAGCCTATTCGTGGATTTTTTTTCTTCCATAGAGCATTTCTAAAATATTTGAAAACAAAAAGCATCCTGGGAAGCCGGAAAACACGCTATTGACAAAGCAGCCAATCCAGGAGCGACATTTACTCTCCTTGGCACTGATTGGCTGAACCCTGAAGAGCAGAGACAAGGAAGACTGGATTAGCTTCTTCAGTAGAGCCAAGATGGTTTCCACTGTGAATGTTACTGGACATTAAAGTGCATTTAACAATTAAACAGTTATGAAAATGATAAAAGTCGAGTTTATTTACATTTCTGCAACAAGGCATTTCAAAGAGCTTTACATAATAAAAACATAATACACTAACCGGTTATGAAACAAGCAATAGACATTACATTACATAACATCAAATGTCATCATCAAATATTTTAATCAATGTTCAATGAACCAAAGAGAGCTTTACACAAATGGGTTTTTAGCCTTGATTTAAATGAACTCAGTGTTTCGGCAGCTTTGCCTTTTTCTAGGAGTTTATTCCAGATTAGAGGAGCATAAAAACTGAATCCTGCTTCCCTAAATGATTTTATTTGGGGTCCCAAATTCTGAGGGTCCATTGCATCACATGTGATCCTAATATGAACAGAGTTTTGTCATCCTGTGTCAAAATGTGTGAAAGTTTAAAGACGCATAAATACTTTCGCGAGCCCCTGCATGTTGCATCCACTTTCATCGGCTTTAACATCCATCAGTCCTGATATGCAGTGAAACTTCAGATTGTTATGGAGTAGCATGTCAAGATCAATCTGAGCAAAGAAGATAGAAAAATAGGTACCCGCACTATAAAGTTAAGAGGAAGAAAAGTTTTAAAAGGAACCGTTATCATTCATTTTCGTGACGCATTAAATGACAGGTGCATTTTTACAAAACTCTGCAGTTTCTCACCTTGTCTGACTGAAAAGTGAGCTATAAATCAGGAAGAAAAAAAAGGCACAAATAAAGGCCTCTAGAGCTAGAGGAACCTTTAAAAGGAAAACAACCCAGAATACCTACAGTATGTGTTTTACTTCTGCCAAGCTGCAGCAACACATATAAATTGCAAATTGATAAGAATGTAGAGGAATGTCTTCATGCTAATGTGATTGAAGGTGTGTGTGTTTTTTCTAAGTTGTTGTTTGCATTTGAAATGGGATTATGGCTGCTCTTAAACCTGGTTTTCCTGCAGTACAGTATAATGTGAACCCAAAAGCCTCCAGCACATCAGTTCACTGAGGACTTAAAGGAAGAAATGAAGTCTGTTTAGATAGCCATACACACACATATATATATTTTAGTTCCCCACTCTGCCCTGCCTGATGGGATACAAATCATGTGTTGGCAAAGAAGACACATTTTTTTAATGAATGAAGAAACGTTCAAATCATCTCATTAGTGTAACAGTAATGTTTAATGTGATTATGGTTATTAAGAAGGTAATGTGCCTCACAGTGAGTAACACTTAAGGCTGTGAATATGTTGGAATTTGTTCAGAATACACACACACACACACACACACACACACACACACACGTATATATATATATATATATATATCAACACCCAAAGGATAGTGAGCACAACAAATTACCGCTGAGGGCTTTTTACTGAATCATGGAAGTAGATATAAAAAGGTTTGATCAAAACATCCATTAGACTTATTTCTGCCACGCCTGAGAGCGACCTGACGTCATTCAGCGTTCGCCGTGAATCGGAGCTTTTGTTCGTCAAATCTTAACTCAAAAACCTCAACAAACTGCCTGTTGGATCCGGAAGAATACATTATAAACTTTCCTATTCTGTTGGCCAAGTTCCACATGCATGTCTGCTAATTTCCTAAACACAAGCCTAACCTCAGCTCTTATTTGACACGCTTTTTGAATTCTTTTAAAGCTATAAAACTTACAACCTTAAGTAATGGATTTGATTTGTAACCTTTTATTTTTTCTCATGGACTCATGGATTTGTCACTCCATTCTACTATCGTATATTCTTTATTTGTAAATAAAGTTTATCACAATTCTTATTGTATCCACGGCAAAGATTCAAACATTCAATTATGTGACTTTTTTGGCCAGCTTGTACATCATGATAACTCTCACAATACAGGAGGAAATTAAATTAAAGATCAATTATAATTTTATTACAGGAGGTAAGAATATTTTTCCCCTCTACCTTTTGTTTTCCGTGGTCATTTCTGTGACCTTTTCCACCGTGGAAACATTTTGTCCCAACGCAGAGTGAGTGTTCTTACCACAGGAACGACGTCTGCCCATCACTCACTCATCAGTGGAATGACATTATCGAAAATAAGTAAAATAAATGACTTCTCTACTTCCTCTTTTTTCGTCTTTAAATATCTTGAAGGCCTGAACAATGCCACACCGTTACCAGTAGCAACACTTTAGAAATGTCATGGTGTTCAGTAAACCAACACAATGCAGTCTTAGAATACATCAAAGCATTGTTATCCTGCCACATACAGGCTCACTGAAGACACAGACTCTGAGAATATCATATGCTAAGCAAGAATAAATCTTGTTGGAGAGATAATCAA
Organism: Alfaro cultratus; assembly: GCA_903066825.1. Lineage (NCBI taxonomy): Eukaryota > Metazoa > Chordata > Actinopteri > Cyprinodontiformes > Poeciliidae > Alfaro > Alfaro cultratus. The sequence continues at coordinate 38,675 of CAEFZX010022706.1, read as the reverse complement.
AAATTCTTTTTTATACTCAGACTCAAAAGGAAGATGACAGGAAGGAAGAGATCTGAGTTCAGCTGGAGTTCAGCCTTTTCTGTTCTCAGACAGCTTTGGTTTACATCCTTAAAAAGTTCATATAATGATTGTTAGGGAACAAGTAAAATGAGATGTTAGACTGGTAACAATTGTACAAAATGAACAAACAAAATAATGAGGAAGTCACACCGGGGGGGTAGAAATGGTTTAGGTATTTCCAAAACCAAAAAAATAAATAAATAAAATAGGAAAAGAACAAATATCAAGAGAAGGTATTCCACCATAGGGAGTTTTTTCTGAAGAGATTGTCACACCTCTCTATGAGGTTCAAGATCAATTCTTACTTACAAACTGGAAGATAATTTTAATTTCAAAACCATTTTTAACATACCCGTTTTTTAAATTTGTTTCTTTTCATGTTGCTCATGGTGTTGACCAGTAGCCTTGTATTTATGTCAACCCGTTTGTTTCGTGGGTTTATTCAGTTTGCTGTGGAAACTTCAAATTAGCAAGCTAAATATTTATCTCACTAATTTGAAGCAGATTATATAGTTTGGTACATATATTTATCTCCAAATTAATGCTTAGTTAGCAAGATAAGTATTTGGCTTAGCATATAAAAAGTTTAACTTAAATGCTTAAATTGGAAACTAAATATTTAACTCCAAATTAAATATTCAGCTAGCAGGCTAATAAATATGTCTGTAATATGATAATTTACTTATCATAGAAGTTTTTAAAGAGGCTTGCAAGACTCTGCTTTTATTCTGATTTTCCACTTCCACTTATTAGCTGAATATTTAGCTGAGAGCTATTTATTTAGTTCATGAACTAATTGTAGCCTGCTAACTAAAGACGTAGCTTAAAACTGTGATAATTGTAAATAAACATACAATATGGTGAAATTATAACTTCTTCAGGCTAAATGACCCAAATTATTGCTGTTAATCTTTGAGTAACTTAACAAACGAAACCCCATATGAGGCAACAGTCCTAAAAATGTAGTCATTTAGAAGCTCTCAGACTGATATCATTAGATTACATCATTATTTCAAGGGTGTAATAAAAAATAAATACTTTCTTTTGGAACAGTTTCCAAATCTAATTGGGGGCTGGCTTTGACGTTGCAGAGTATCCTTCTATTTCAGATAGATAAACATGGAAAATAAGAGTCAGATCATTGCGGTTACTATAGGTCAGAAAAATACAGCGTAGCAAATAAAAAAACATCATTATTACCAAGCAATTATCCATGGTTTCCCTGTGAAGTGAACTGGATGTGAAGGTGGAAGAGCACTTGCCATCAAGCTGTGTGCTGTCCTGATCTTCATCTTTACTTTCTCAGATTCTTCACCTCATGACTGATAAAACATGCCTCAGTCACAGCCGTCCCTCGGCTCATTCAGATGTGTGATTGGCATTCAACCAACCAGAAACAGTGCTGCCTCTGTATCGCCTGTCTGAGGTGACACAGCTTCTGGGTTCTGGAATGTCAGCGTGTCGACTTCAAGATAAGTGACGAGAAAGGAACTGAAGCAAGCTTTTGTTCTCACAGAGCTGGTCTCTGTGGCCCAAGTGTGCTGTTGGATGGAGTCGCTATAAAATATTTATTCTTATAACATGCCGGAAATCTGGAGCCATTTTTATTCCTCCATGCGTACTCGTCTGCCAACTACAACATTGCATAAGGAGACTTTTTGGTTCAAGTGCAAGAATATTGCACTTGTCATATTAATAAAATTACAAAAACAATTGTTTCACTGAGATAGAGATCAAGGTCTGACATGAGCAGCTCATTTAGTCCGTGATTCTTTCTTTGAAGTAGACTCAGAGGTTTGCACGATCGTTTCAAAATCCTGCTCCCGATAATAATTTGATGCTTTTGTTGTAAAAGGTTAAGTATGTGCTTATTGGAAAAACCTTCACAAGATGTTTAGCATTCCCGATGATACTTTTTTATGATTTTTTTTGTGTTGGAGTTAAATCTTAAGCTTGAATAAAAAGTGACAAGAAACAAAATGTTTGTTTGTGGTTCTATATGATTTTTGTAGCTCATTGAATTGTTCTGGAAATTTAAATAAGCTCTGACCTCGGCTGCGACAGCACAATGTGCAAACATTTACTTGTTCATTTCAACGATGAACGGCAGGAAATGACATGGAAGCCTGATCCAGGTTCAAATATACGTGTTTTTGAGGTAGTGCATCTTGAACTTCTTATGCACAGCATGTTTTAGTATAAATGGAATTTTCCATATATCATACTTGTATGTCTCAGAAAATTGCATTAAAGCGGAGTTGGGTGGAGTAAGACGGAAAGATTTTTGTGCAGATTTTTGCCCTGATTCTCACTTTCTGACACGCAGCGGCTGGGGGAATGTGACTTTCAGCCATTCAGAAGGTGAGGTGATAGAAACACAAAGGTGAACAGAAAGTCTGGTGGACGTCCACAGACTATTGCCATCGTTTCTTCACAGTCGGCCATGTTTGTTTGCTCTGAACTCAAGTTTGTCCTCTGCAAGAACCGGTTCTTGATTCCAATCCCTAATCACAAGTCAGTTCAAGTAATGGCTTCTACGAGAAACAATTTGAAAATTGACATTTGGTCGCCTGAGACAAGAAGAGGTTATTATGATATGAGAGGTGAATTTCTATTTTGAGAAGGAAGCGCGCGCTGGGTATGGTTAAGTTCACCAGATGAGCGCTGTCTCCAGGCTGCAGCCACACCAGATCCACATTTTGGGTTCAGGAGGGACGTCGGACAACAAGTTATTTTATAGCTCTAAACTTCTTCAGTTGTGCTTTTGGTTCAACAAGTCTTAATAACTAAAAGTAAACATTTTCTTCATTTATTTGGGTAGGTTGTAGTTTTAAAGTCCATTAAAGTAGCAATAAAAATAATCGTTAAACAAAACAAGGTTGTGGGGGTAAATCTTATTGTCCATTTGTCATTATGGAGGTGAACTGCTCAATATATCGTGATTCCAGTTTTAGTCCTCATTGCCCAGCCTTAGTCTGCCGTGTGGCTCCACACCACACACTGTACAACCAAACTTGTTATCCGTAGGGTTTTTTGTCGTCATGTGTGACCTCTCTCAGGTGAAACCAGGCATAATGTCCATTGCAGTCGTGGTTCTGAAACTTTTCAGGTTTTCTCACAACAGAAAACTCTTTTCTCCGCTGAGGAAATAAACATCTCCCTGGTTGCTACTTAAGTCCTTCAGAACTGCAGGTTCCACACTGCTGTAAACATTTACTGCATATTGCCGTTATATATTGGGTTTGGTTCAACAGAATTTACAACCTTGGACAGCACAGTTACCCAATGTGACAATGTGATATATCTTCTTTTGTCTTCTTCGTTACCACTGTTTAAAATATTTATGAAGCACTTTGAGATTTCTAATAGGATTGATCAATTTCACTGTTTGTAATGGGAAATGCCATTTTCACAAAAGAACAGTTTTTTACAATAAAATCACGCTGAATGGAGCCAGACTGATTATTTAATTAAGTAATTCATTTAGTTAATCAATTAATTTGAAATCATAGGCCTTACTTCTTAATCTAAACAGACTTTAATGTCTAGAATTTTTTTCTTAAACCTGAGAGAAACCACAAAATATCCGACAGAGCTTTTATTTCTTAGCATCAAGACAGCAATTCATGAATAGAAGCCATTAAACGTTGAGATTTTATTGTAAATGACTGATTTTGTTCTACTTAGGACAAATACGTCTTAAAAAATGTTTGCAGAAATAAGTAGGGATTTGTGCTATTGGTTAATTTGTCTCTCAGGGCTCACAAGAAAAAGATTTTGCAGAATCCTAAAAAAGAAGATAATCTATCTGTCCATCCACTACATGCATACTTATTTCTCACCATTGGGTGTGGGCCTGTTTTAATGATTCTCTTTCATTAAAAAATATTTTTTTATTTTTTACATTTAGATAGCATTGACATTTCTCCCCTATAAGCCTATATTAGCTCTCGATATCTTTACCCTATATTAACCTTCCATACAACAGGCATAATGACAAGTAATAATAGGTATTCACACTAATTACACTCATTTAATTTGTCACTAGAGAACCTGTAATAATGTCATGAGTAGCATGTGTTTACCAACAGTGCTCAGTCGCGATGACCGCTGTGAAAGATTTATTTAAAGCTACCAATTAAATACCTTCCATGTGTTTGGAGGCACCAGAGGAAAAAACAACAAGCTCCACACGGAAAAGGTCCCTAGAATACCTGAAGACAGGGAGGACAGACAGGGCAGACAGGACGGGGACAGCAACACCACTACTAACCCCAGCTACTGGAAAGTGAACATGACCGAAGCGCAGCAACTGTCTGTCAAGACTTCCTATTACCAGGAAGTTATAGACATTAAATGAAAACCCTAAATTAATGACAGTGTCAGGTACTCGGTTACCTGTAAAAGGACAATAAATCCTGTCCATCACGTCCAGTTTACAACTACCATGGCGACTGCTCCTGCAGCCAGTTTATGCTTCATATCAGCTGCAGACCGCCATGCCTGGGTCTGCCGGCGTTTCCTCGTCTCTGAGGGCGGACTTGACGAATTCGCTGGCAGAGCAGGAGAGATAGTGGCACAGAGGAGAGAAGCTACCCTGACACTGACTTTGTTTTAGTTCAAGCCAGAAGCTTGGAAAGAAATCTCGCTTCTGACGTCAAAAACCAGTTTTAAAATAAAATTCTAAAATGTGTTTTCTAGAGTGCAAGAAAACACATTTTCTTGCACTCTTTGCATAGTTTCCTCCACCGCTCTGTTGCATTTTAAGAGCAGGGAAAGTCATAATACCAAAAACAAAAAACAACACACTTAACACAAGCTGTTTTTCCATTGCAAATTTGCACAAAAGTTAGTGGATGTTCTGGTACTTTTGAAAGAACATTATTTTGCAATTAGGGTGCTTCCATTAAATAAAAAATAAAAGTAAAATAAGAAAATAAGTCTGGTCTGAAAGACTAGTTGTCTTAGATTAGATATTTCCTCTGTATGTTTCTGCAATGATTATAGGAGTTTAGCCAGAGGAACGACCACCACAGTTTGTCCACAGTCGTGGCCTTTGGTGTCCAAACCCTGTTACTCAGGAGGGAAAATGGAAGCTACATCTGTTTCCTCTCCTGTCATATTTTCACACCTTGTGTTTCTCTTTTGACAAAGATGACAAATAAGAAATTGGACTTTTGGTCATAGAAGATTGATGACTTCCTCTTGAAGCCACTGCCTGTCTTGATTTTCTGTTCTCTCCTTTCTGTCTCCTCCGTTGTACTACGCTGCCGACATAACGTCATTTCCCTTTGGGCAGATGGCTGACTCTGGGAGGGGAAAAGGAGGAGATGTGGGGGGCAAAAGGAGGGGAAGGGGGGCTAAATAAATCAAAATCATCTTGTGAGCCATAAACGGAAAAGTAACAGGAATCATAAAACAACCTTCCACAGAGTTATTACAAGCAGAAGAAAACTCCCTGAAAAGGTCAAGAATTCATCTGTGGAATAAACTCATTTGATTAAGACTATGGGTGAGATTAACTGAGTTATGGACAGTAAATTTATGTAAAGTGGCTGATAGTTTGGTATAGTTTGAAGAGATTATGATGTCTAGGATCATAATGAAAACAAAACAAACTGCGTTAGAGATGCAGCTTACCTACTGGTCCTTTCCGTTCTCTCAAAGTCTGAGTTTTGTTTGTAATGGAAATCCTAAGCTCCTTCATGATTCTGCCCCGATGCTGACATGAGAGCCAAACTGCTGATGAAATGCATACGCATTGTGGTACAGGTTTAAGTAGACTTGCGTCTTTTGTGGCTTAAAAAATCCTAAAAGGCAATTGATGGTTGTTTGCACTTTGCCACAAGTCATATTAGAGTCTCAGCAAACAGAGAAGATGAGATAAATGCTTTTTGTGAACATTTTAGTCAATCCACTTTTGTGCTTTCTGAGTGAGAGTAGAGAGTTTTAGCAAGAAATATTTTCCCGCTGTTGGAACATTCTATTAATAACATCTTGTTTCTTTGACCACTGAACTGCAGTCTTAAACTTGTACAAATGGCACCAATAGAATTATAATACCTTGAAAAATTCATCCTGATTGGCCTCAACCTGTGTGTCTTCAGTTCCTGCCACATTAGATTTAAGTGCTTCTAGATTTAAGACTAAATCATTTCAGACTTTCAGCATCATGTGTATCTGACTTCATCTGTTATGTATCCCTTCGGACCTCGTACAAATGGAATTCTGCTTGCTTTAATCTTCTGAATTTTCTTCCAACATACTTCTTGTCACTTACATACCATCTTCCTCAGTCACAGAAACTACAGCACACTGATTCACTTATAACCCAATCACATCATTTTGTAGCAGTACAAGTTTCAGAGTTAAGATCTTGACCAGTGACTAACTGGTTTGAAGAAATATATTTTAACTGTTGAATTCAGAAGTACTTCATTAATCCCAAAGGGAAATTAAATGTGACCATTATTCAGATTCTTCAAAGAATTATTGAAGATGGCTGATAGCTGTTGGCAGGAAACGTTTTTTTGGTGCAGTCTGTATAGCAGTAAATCTGAAGAAGCCTCTGAGAGAAGAAACTCTTGTTTTCTCAAGACAGTCTCCTGAAGAGGATCAATGGTTTTGTGATTGATTTGTGCTCATCCCAGTTCAGAACAGTAAGGTTTCATTGACATGACTCAGTGCATTGTAATGGCTGCAGCTGCTTCTGTGTTTGGCTCCTGGATCTTTTCACAGAAACGTTTTTTTCCCACAAAGTTTTTTTTTTATTTATTTTTTTAATTTCTCTGCATTTTAAAGCTGAAGGTTAAGACACAATTGCATTATCTTTTTGACAACTCTTTTTTCTTGCTTACTGCATTGTAAGTCCTCCAACAAAACGCAGGAAGATGGACATGAAAGAATCCTTCTGGTGAAACGATGTTATCTTGAAGTCCTGCTGAGCGCAACAAGCACCAGAACTATTTTTTAAAAATCTTTTTACCTGCTACACGTATCAAAATGACACCATTTAGAAAGAAGATCATACTTCTGTTGTTGAGTCTTTTTATGGTTTGAAAGTCTGTAAATTTGCTTGCTCAGTTTTATTTTTTTTAACATGATTGCCTCATTGCCTTTGTCATGAGTCAATCTGAGTTGTAGCAGATTGTGCTGTCTCTACTGTGCTATATTAGGACCATGGACTCACTGTTTACATTCCACCCTCTGACATATGCAAATTTGGCTTTGAGAACACTGTATAGCAGCACTAACCATCAGCAGAGCAATCCAGATGCAGTTTTCATTATTGCCAGAGATATTAATCACGTCAATTTAAAGGTAATGCTCTCCAAATTCCATCAACATGTGAAGTGCGCTACCAGAGGACTCAATACATTGGATAAGGTCTACTCTAACATCAAATTGGCTTATAGAGCTAAGCAGTTACCACACCTGATGCAGTCTGACCACATGTCACTGTTTTTGATTCTTGCATATATCCCCATGAGGAAATCTGAACGTACCACCACCAGAACCATCACAAGCTGGCCTGATGTTGCCTCTCTGCAGCTGCAAGATTGTTTTGAAAGAACAAACTGGGGCATTTTTTAACATACAGACCTAAAACTATTCACTGATAGCTTTCTGTGTTACATCAAGACCTGTACTAAAAGTGTAAAAGTGAAAAAAACTTATTCTGACTCCCAAACAAAAAGGCATGGATGACTGGAGAAGTCCAGCAGCTGCTTAGAGAAAGGAATGCTGATTTCAAGTCTGGGGACAAGGATCACTCCAGCTCGGCATGGAGCAACCTAAAGAGAGGGATCAGAAAGGTATCAGGCATCAGCACTGGATGTCCTCGGGGTTACAAGAGGAGGATTGAGGATCATCTGGACAGGAACAACAGCAGGCAGGTTTGGCTGGGAATCCGGCACACCAACTACAGGACCCACCACGGAGCAGCTGAAGGTGATAACTCACTATCGGAGAAGTTGATGCATTTCTTTTCTCATTTAGAGTCGGAGCCATTTAGAGCAGTGCAATGAAGCACCGCTAACCTCAAGGTGGAGTAATGTGAGGTGAGACGCTTGCTACAGTCTGTCAACCCCAGAAAGGCAGCGGGACCTGATGGTGTTCCTGGATGTGTGCTGAGAAACTGTGCAGAGCAGCTACCTGGAGTCTTTACAAAGATCTTTAACCTGTCCCTGTGTCAGGTCAGAGACACACCCTGCCTGAATCCCCCACCATCGTTCCTGTTCCTAAAAAAAATCACCCATCACCTGCCACTACTGACCAGTAGCTATCACCCCATTAGTGATTAAATGTTTTGAGATACTGGTTCAGAGTCACATCTTGGCATTCATTCCTCGCGCCTTTGACACACATCAGTTTACTTACTGAGCTAACAGGTCGACTGAAGATGCTGTTGCCACTGTCTTGCTCTCTTGTCCTACCTGGAGAACTGGGAGAGCATTTTAACACTGGGTTACATACTCACGAATCCTCTTCATTGATTTCAGTATTGAAAGTTTGACTTTCAATACCATCCTCCCTGACAGACTAGTGTGCAAAACTGGCAGACCTGGGAAGCCCCTCTTCCACCTGTGGTTGGATTAAGGACTTTCTGACAGATCGCAAACAAAAAGTCAAAGCTGGCCGCCATACCTCTTCAGCTATCAGGCGTCAGCACTGGCTCTCCACAGGGCTGCATGCCGAGCCTGCTGCTCTTCCTGCTGCACACACACTGTTGTGCTTCAGTCCATCAAATTTAACAATGCTAATCTGCCCAGATCATCGCCTGGTCTCATCATGTCTAGATGATGTTTTAATTTGTGCCAAAATCCTTTTTATGTTTGGTACAACAACTTGGGGATCTTTCATTTAATCCTTCGTTTTTCGTTCATTTGATTTTAGTCCTCCTGGCTGATGTTTTATTAGTATGACTGGAAAAACTGTTATCTGCCAAAAAAGGTTAAAGGCTGCTGTTGCCAAAAAGAACATGGTGATAACATCAAAAGCAGGAGCACTAATTGCTTGGTTAGTTATTTCAGAAATCATCGGAACACATAAATTTAATTATCACCATGTCACGAAGCAGGGATTTTAATCTGTCTCTGAAGGACAACATTCAAACTTATCAAAATAAATTATTTAAAGGCCAGTTTATAAATTTACTTTAAATTAACTCGTGATTGAGTTTGTGTGCTTGTGCTGTGTGATCTATTTAAAGTGTATCTGTGGGTAGTAAACCCATAGATATCTTTTGATATATACATAGGTGTTAGCAGTCTATAGATGTATACATATACTGTATATATATATTTTTTTTCTAACATCATTTCTGACTTTCTTTTCCAGTGTTTGAGCAGTTTGTTGGATTCCAGTAAAACACATTGAATAAAATATTCTTTGCCAGCAGGTGGCCTTAACGTGACCTGCATTGAGATCCTGAAGAAGTTCCAGGTTTCTTTAAGCAGCACCAGACGACATTGTCTTCAAAAACCCTTTTAACTCATCTTAGCTTTGATTCAGTTTACTTTCTCATGACATTTGCTTCTTCAGCTTACTTCTGAAGTTTGGCTGTTTTTAGTTTTCATTTTTACTTTCTGCATAACCAGTCAACAGAGATGCAATTAAAACCTCTCGCCTGAAAATTAGTGAAGTTGGACACATTCTAGTAAAATTCGCCATGTCATCAGTGGTCAGTATGGCGAGTAATAAAATGTCACATTTTACTATCATACATTAAAACAAAATTCCTTGCAAATATTTCTATTGTAGCACAACAAAAAAGTGAAGCTTGATTGCAAAAGAAAAACACAAGTATCACAAAAAAGTCAGTCCCTCCAGGACTGATTTGATTTCAAACCTCCAAACCTCTACTTGAGGAAACCAACATCTACTGACAAAGTAAAACAACTCAACTCGTCATACTGTTTTCCTGAGCTGTGCAGGAAAACAGCTCAAATGTATTTATTTATTTCCAGAGTCACTTACAGTTGGAATCGTTGTCATTTTTGTGTTGCTTTTTAGGGTAATAGCTCCTTCTTCCCTGAGTGGCCTTTCAGTCTACTGATGAGCATGGCTTGCTTTGCTGAGCATAAAGACTCTGTTATCTGTTTTATTGAAAATGGCAATGACATTTGTGGTGCCTGAGCTAGCTTAGCTCAACTGATATTGGAAAAATGTGCATTCCTGATGTCCACATTCTGACTCATTTTTTGTATGTACTGTTAGAAGAAAAAGCCATCATAAATAAAATTGTGCATTGTGGAAATTGTTTTGGGGAGGGGAACATGTTTGATGGATAACTTAAAAAATGCCTGTCTTTCATATCACCTTGCTCAGTCTCTCTTACTCCATTACTGCTATGTTCACACTTTCTTTATTTCAGTTTCTCCCAACTCATTAATTTGGAAAAAAAAAAGAATTTCTTCACAACAGAAATGTAAATAAAGCTAAGTGCCCCAGTTCTACCATTCTTCGTAGGAGAAATGAATCTTCCAACTATTCCTCAGATGACTTTCCCACTTGGAGTGCAGGCTTGAGTAAATGTATTCCATTGAGGGCAAGAGATGTTTTATTTATCTGAGACTGATTCCCTTCAGTTTTCTTTTTTTTTTTTCTTTTTTCTCCAATGCAATACATCATAATTCATTAAAGTGCCAGCCTGGAAACGTGGTGCCACCAGACAGAAGACAAAGCCAAACGAAGATTCACATCTATGTAGGAGACACCATGAAACATGTTTCTGTTTCTATGCTTCTTCATGGCTTTTAACAAAAAGGCAGACGCTTCTGCAGCTTCAGAAGTAGGTATTCCAGCCATCCAAAAGTTGCTGGCACAAATCCCATGGATCCTGAGGGAAAGGCATTTACTGGTTTGAAAAACTCCCACAGTGCTTTGCTTCCTGTTAATACAAAGCACACCAATCAGTAACCAGGCACTATAGAGACAGAGAGTTAGGATTCTCTTCGAACTCGCCGATACTCAGTCATGTAGCTCTGAATAGTTGAAACTCTCATCGTTCCAAACATCTCAGTCTTGTCAGTCAATTTGAAGGACATCTGGTGCGACGTAATGCAAATAAACAACTTTTCCTAATTTCTTCCATTACTTTAGGTAGTTATTGAACAATAAAGAACTAATTCATTCTCTGTTTAATCAAAGTATTTTTCGACATTTATCAGCGTTATAGAGTGAAACGAGACTGCTAACACATGGTGGAATACATATGGGCTACAAACCATATTTGTTAAATAAGTATCTATGCAATACACTGATTGATATAGGTATGTCTACAATGTTTCATAATGAAAATATGTATGCAAAAAGAAAAGAAAACAGGAGTAACAATACCCATTAGAAAACTTTTTGATTTCTTCTGTAAAAAAGAAGAAATCTGACATTAAACCTTATCGTCTGTGTCAGCAGTTCTGCTCTAACTTACCTTCAGAGCTAAACCCTACAAAGAAATGTATATATTCCAGAAAAAAAAATACAGATACTACAGATAGAAAATGAGCTTAATGGCAGAGATAAATTAAATTATTTAGATTAAAAAGTTTTAAATTATTGAAGAAAGAGTGTAACTGTACATGTTTTGACTGAAGACCTGGGATGATTTCCTTATTTCTGTAGAAGACTATCTTTTTTTTTTTTTTATGTGAAGTGAACATCTGGGTTTATAACAGAGTTGATTGTGTTTGTAGCCGGACAATTATTATAGAACTTTAATTCACTGATTAAAATGCTTATTTAAATGAAACTGTTTCAAGTTAAAATCACATTAGATGACAAAATAAACATATTTCACCAATCAAATTATATTATAAAATATGTAAGCTTTATTAAAATACTTTTCATTTATACTGTTTATTACATACACAATTTCACATGAGAAGGACAGAAGAAAAATAATGCAGTTCTACAAATAGTTAAAGAAAAAGAAAGTGGGTTTTATTTTATTTATTTTTTTTTTTTTTACAAAATATTGGCATGTAGTTTAAGAGAGACATTAGATGGAGCAAATGCACATTGAAACAAGCCATACAGCTCAATTTTTCTATGCATACCAATGATCATGGGCTCAATTGGCTACAAAGAGTTTTCCACTCCCAAACGTCAGAACCCAGCAAAGATGACCTGCTTCAGCAGGTCACTGTCAGGAGGTGGAGGACAGAGATCTATGGAGAGAAAATAGTCTCAAAATGCCTGTATGTGTGTAATAGTGGATTTTTATCAGTTTAATCCTCTTCTGTAAATCTGGATTGTTGTCGGTTCTTTAAATTGACCCAAATTTTATAAGAAGTTGTTTTTTCACTTAAAACAAAGAATGTGTTTTGCTGTTCTCTTGATTGTTAGAATATTTTTTATTGTGAATGGTGCCAGCCCAAGGCATGAGCAAACCAAGCAGCTGCTTAGGCCCTCCAGAACACCAGAGGGCTCCACAAGTACTTGAATTTTAGCACAGATCTAGAAATGTAGCATTTGTTCATTGAGAATGGTTTCAGCATAAATCAAATGAAATATTTTAAGCTGCTTAACATTTAAATTTAAGGTTTAAAGAACTTGTCAGGGTTACTTTTAAAAAGTGTAAAAGAACATCAATATTTACAATTTGATTGTTGTATTGCCATAGCTATAATGTAATGAGTTTAATTTTTGTGTTTGAGCTCAGTTTGTTCAAAACTACATCTCATCAAATAACAAGCAATTATCAGTGATTGATTTTAAGTTAGACCTGCCGCCCCCCCAGCTGGTGGTGATGTTCTGATGGAGGGGTCCCTAAGTCATATACTGCTCAAGGCCCCATACAACTTTGGTGAGTCTTTCACATTCATAATGTCTTTCTGTGGAAGTGCAAAGCATAGTTACAGTATATGCTATGCCATGCAGATTGGTAACCAAATATCTAGTCAGTTCTATACTGGCAACTTTTTGAAATTCTAGAACATTCTGATAAAATCTAATTGTATTTTAAATTATTTTGTTCACAGCTGAATGAAGTAAAAGAACAAAAACTGTATTCCTATAATTTGAACCATGACTTTAAAACCTAACAAACCCTCGTTTTGTGTACCTTTACACTCCTGGCATGCAGGCTTTTGCAAGGCAATGTATAGTTAAGATTCAAGACATAAAAGCAACTACTTCTGTAGCTTCTATGATGCTTTCTAGAAGCATCATAGAAGCAGTGGCCTGGAAATAATCGCTAGTCTTAAAGGACAAGAAATCCTATGACTGAATAATATCTTAACATATTAAGGTGCTGAAGTTTGGTTCATGTCAGTTTAGTGAATCCTCACTCCTCTTTGGTTGAATCCGCTCTCAGTAAAGCGTGAACTCAGCTTCCTGCTGTCATAGTGCTCTGGTAAATAAGGCACTCTATCTCTGCTGGCATCACTCTATAAATACAGTTTTTTTCCCCTGAACAGCTTTATCCTTCTGCACTACTCCGTCTGTTTATTGATGCTGGATATCATTTCAGCTGTCTGTCTGTGTCTTATCTAGTCTGCTGAGTCGAAGTGAAACCTTGAGAATGAAATGCTTTGTGCTCTGAGAGTAAATGTGACAAACTGTTCAAAGCACCACTTGTGATCGATATGTTTGTACCTGCTGAGATCCCTCTCAGTACTCAATAATGCTTTATAACAAAGGAATGATGCACTGATTGAAGAACTCGTGAGAACATGTGGTGAGCATGGTGGTGGCAGAACGATGCTATGGGACTCTTTTTAACTTATAGCTTGCAGTGTTGAGTTTTCTTTTTCAGTGTGGTTTCGGCACAAAAATTTGAAATATGTGCATAGTTTAATGTAGTGATATACAGTACATGCTAATTCCTGACAAGGAACTTATGCTGACGTTTGCATGTCGGTGCATACAGACACAGACATGGGTTTTGAGCCGCCTGCTTCAGCTTCAGCTTCTTCTGTGATGGCTGGGCCACCCTCTGCTGCTGCAGAGTGTAAACACATTTTGGGATTGATAAACTATGTTTGAATCTGATTCATCTATATATATATAAAATTTGTGAATGTATGGTATCTTACAATATTAATAAAAATAAATTATTTTCCCAGTTGGAGACCCCCAGCCCAATAAAAAATGTGTTTGCACTCTGACATGGCATTTGGCTGACCTTTCCTCATAAATGTCTTTTTATGTTTTTAAAATGAAGGACCAGCATGTCTGAAACATACTGTATTTGTATAAAACACATGCTTTGAGCAGTTACTGGCTTTTCATTTCCATTTTTATAGCAACCTCAAATTATAGCATGTTGTATCCTGTCCAAGCAGGTACTATACATACAAACAAGAGGACGACATATAGAAAAGACAAAACATATGAAAAATGTTACGAGAAAGAAATCTCTAGATTGCATTAGCTCAAATAGGTTGTTAATACAGTAATTACTACACATAGATCAGGCTCTTGAGTTGTTGTGGGTGGCTCTTAAAAGAGCCATTGTGGGTCAATCCTGTGGAGGAGATGACTATAATGTGGGCGGCCATGGCACTGCTCCCTCTTCACAGAAGTAGCCCAGGAATGCTTCTCTGGCATTTGTTGCTTCACTGGTCGCACAGTTTGCTCCCATCTGCTCCACACCTGCAAGTGGTTCTTTGTGTATTCTAGCTCCTTCATGTAGGTGCCTGCCCATCTGCCCTCATGAAATTGTTGAGAACACAAGTGGCCTTCACACATTTCTCCACAACGTCTGGGTAGATTTCTAGCTCGCGGCGAAACATCCTCCACCAGCAAGACCAGATGCTGAACGCGTCTTCCACCACCAGTCGAGCCCGTGACAGTCAATAATTGAAGACACGCTGCTCCAGCGTGGGGCCGCTGCGTCCCGGAAAGAACTGCATCAAATTCCCGCAGAGTGGAAACGCCTCATCTGCCACGATGACATGTGGCAGGTGTCCTCTGTGGAAAGCTCCAGTGAGGTGATAGTCGGGCAAATAAAGTGTGCAGAGCCGGACCAAAGGTGAAGGTAGCCAAGATCCCACCATCACTAGTTCTGCCATATCCACCAACATCGATCACCCAGAACTTATAATGGGAATCAACAAGGGATAGAAGAACCGATGAGTAGTCTTGTAATTAAAGAGAAGGGAGCTAATGTTGGATGGTGCTTTCAGCCTCACGTTTCCCATCCAGAGCTCAACAGCAGAGAGGGAAGTTCCATCACTCCTCAATCTCCTCCGCAATAGACTTCCACTCATCTGATCCAGGCACGCCCATGAACTCCTCCACTAAGCAGTCTGAGATAGCTGTAGCTACATCTGGTACAATGGTGGACACAGAGGAAATACCCACTGGAAGCTGCTTCAAATAGTCCTGTTGGAATCACCGGTTGCAAAAAAACTGCATTAAAAAAAGGGTAAATATTCGACTCGTTTATAAAAGTTTAGTCACAAGAAAACAAAAGAGATAACAAATAATGAATTAAAAGTGTTTAGGTTTATGGTTCAAACACCTGATTCATGCCAGATTTCGATTTACTTTATTCTTGTTTGAGATCTGGAATAAACATTTCTAGATCGTTAAGTAGAAAAGTTTCAACTGAGACTTTAAGTAGATGTCTACTTTCTCATTAGTAGATGTTTGATCTGATAATTTTATATTAATAATTCTTCCACTGATAAATGATAAAGTCAATTGATGAATGATACCTACTAACCTCAGACAGCTGGACAGCCGTTCTGCTGAAATTGAGCGCCTGTAACTGGTGTCTTGGTAGGAAATACAGAAGCCGATGTGCTCACCACATGTTCTCACAGATTGTCAAACCGCAGTGGGGAGACATGAAAATGGCATTTAAAGTGACCTTCTTCAGCGTTCAGTTCCTGCAGCAGGTGGTAAAACTCACCAAATTCAGAATGTCTCTGAATTATCTGATGAATCCACTCAGTGCCGATGACGACGTTCTCTTATTTTATGACGTAAATAAACACTGTCTCAATTGTATCCACCATTATACAAATAGGCCGGCAATGAAAAACCACAGCTAGAGCGATTTTGCTTGACCCACCGCCACATAGACTTTGAATGTAAATGAGATGTGCAAAATAGGTTTGGTGTGAACGCACCATATGAAGAACATTGACATGCTAAAGGGAGGTTGTTACTCCCATCAGGGAGAGAACTAAAACATGCAGCATGCAGGCCCTCAGGACCCACTTTGGACACCACTGATCTAGTGCTAATCTAGTATCTGGGGCTGCCACTCAGACTTTCTTTCTTTTTTTATTTATTATCAATGTTTTACTTTCTTTCACAAACACTTCTAATTTTTTGCCTACCATGAGTTGAAATCCTAAATTGCGCATTTGAACTACGAATTGTGTTTAGATTAAGACCTCTTATACGGCAAAAAAGAGAAAAAGTTATGCTGATTCCGATTATATCGGGATGACAGTTATGAATATTCTATTTCTTCTATAAAGTTCTATGAGTAAATGTTTCCACATACTCGGCCATATTTTATGAGACGGTTGAGATTGGACAGTCGAATATGGATTTCCTACATTTCTTGTGACAAATTATTTTACTTCCCACAATTCTAATGGCTACTAGCAAGTTTCTCAAGAGCTAGTTCTCTGAGAAAATGTGGTGTGTTATAGACCACAAACAAGAGGGGAGGCCAGTGTAGTGAAAAAGGATCCGGAGTGACCAGGATATTGGCAGCAGCATTTTGCAAAAAAAAAAAGAAAAGATTTCTCTTTTTAATTTGTAGGAAATCCTAAAAAATTTTAAAAAAAAATATCCAAACATTTTTCTAAAAAAAAGGAAAGCTTTAACATTAATAGTAAGCAGGATTCACCAATGCAATGCTGTGAGCTTACTGTATCCTACCTTCTTGTTTGTTTTAATATCACCCTCAGGTATTGAATGAAGTTGAATGTCTGCTCAAATCAGTGTGTTTATAACTCTCTTCTGTAACACTGCTTATGAAGTGCTAATCTCAGCAGGTCGGGAGTGTAAGGACGTTCACAAACGCTGACTGTTGTTTAAAACAGTGTTACTAAGTTTTTTTAGCTGTATAAACACAACTGTGAGAGAGGGATCATGATAAATAATAAAATTTTGGATAATAAACTTCCTATCTTTCCCATACACAGGCACACTCACTAGAAGGAAACAAACGCACCCAGTATAACACTTGCATTTTATTGGCTTAGAGGTTGCCAGGCGACAGTACATTTTTGTTCCAAAAGCAAGCAGAGAATGTTTCGTAAGCAAACAGAGTTCTGCAAGAGCGTGAGGAGAAAGGTTTTAGTACAAAGGTTACAAGTTTTGAGATGAAAGACATGAAGTCCTGCTTTCAAAATAAAAATGTAAGCAACAGTATTATGTTTTGAAATATCTTAGATTAAGATGATTTATACTTGTTTCCTTTCTGTCAAGACAACTTTTCTCAGAATATTTGTATTTTACTAGATGTTTTCATACTTAATTATCTCAGTAAGATATTACAGCTTAATATTGAGAAAATATTTCTTATTAGGAGGAACCATAATTTTTTCTTATAAGAGCTTGAAATGAGAAATTTTTACTTTGAAAAATAAGTTCTAGACTTCAAATCTGCTTTGAAACTATTGATATTCTAGTTTCTAAAATGTATTTCCACATAAGTAAAGTAATTAAAGTCGGAGCAAGAAAAATGCTTAAGATGTTTTATTGCTGGCTAAGATGTTGTTTGGCTAAACTCTTCTCTTCACAGTGAGGGACGGCTGTTCACAGCGCAATCAATTTCCGGTGAGCTTCATAGAGTAGCTTCCTTCACGGTAAAGCGAGCGCAATACGTACATCAACATTAACGATTGGATAAGATCCAATAGTTTAAAACTTTAACAGAGTTCACGCCTCCAGCAAGCAATGCAAGAAATAAGAAACAAGGGAATTTTGGTCTAGTTGTGAGGTTAAGCTGAAAAACCGAAGAAGGGGGGTTGGTGCTTACAGGTGAAGCAGCTGCCAAATCCACAGAAGCTGTTGGTTCACCAGGCACCAGTACACGGTTCAATTCCCAACTCTGGCACCTTTGCTGCATTTCTTCCTCTCTTCTCCTTACCCCATTTCCTGACTGATCAGTTGCACATAAAGGCAACTTGTGCCAGAAAAACCTTTAAAGAAGCAAATAAATCTAAGCTACAATGGGATTTAATTGAGGTTAAACAATAAGGCAGAAGAACATCAAAGTGGTGCCCCTGGGCAGGGAGAAGTCACAGCAGGGGCAACCTGAACAGAGCCAGGTTCTGCAATACACCCCCAGCTGGGCCTTATTACTCAGCCAAAGTCTGAACTCCTTCTGAGTCACACATCACACTAACAGTCACATCCCCAAAATAAACCTGCATCACACCGATTTAATGAAATACTCCACTGTAGATTTACTGCTGGTTGAATGACAGGGCAGTGACTTTGACTACGTTATTATTCATTAACAATGTGGACAGCATTTTTAGTACATTTTCTTTATGCCTGTGTCCAACAGACAGGTAGACAGCATTTGGTATGTTTCCAATTGATCATTTGCTTTGTGTCAGATTATTTTGTTTTTGTTCTTTGTTTCCATTTTTATGATTTATGCCTTTTAAATAAGGACGTAAAACCTTATTTATGTAGCACATTTTAAGGTAGCAATGTATTAAAATGGAAGACATTAAGAATATGTGTGTTTATAACCGGCTTTGAAACAGGGGCGGGGGCATGACCTATGTCATGGCTTAAAGTTAATAATTGGGTAAAATCAGATCCAATCATAATGAAAACTTCAAAAGAATCCACGCCTCCAGTTTCTCAAAATCCAAGTATCCAGACCCTCCAGCACGCAATCATTCCAAAGCAAAGCATAGAACAAGCGGCTGTTTCAAAGAGAGGCCAGAGTTAGGAGGTCTGAAATAATAATCAGCTACAAGAAACTGATCCCAGTACAGGAACCCAGAATGTGGTGGTCCAACAAAAAATTATGTAACAATAAACAAACAAATACTTGAAATTGTTCAAACTGTGGGTTCTGAATCTATAACCTATGAAAGTTTAACTTTTGAATGGAATTTTAGGAATTAAACAACTTTTCCATGATATTCTAATTCTTTGGACAGGGTCTGTACCCTGTGACCACAATCCCCAACACACAGCCAGCTCCTCTACACATATCTACCAATTACATTTAAACTCATGTTAAATTGGAGTCAGAACCTTTGGTTCCTTAGGAATTGGCACCTGTCACCAATTAAAGTGCATCTGTTCAAACCAAAATAAAGTTCAGCTGTTCTAGGAGGCTTTTCCTGACATTTTTGCAGCCACATCTTCCAGCACAAGTCATGACAATCAGAGAGCTTCAAAAACATCAGACAGATGTCATGATTCAAAGATATCAGTCAGGTGAAGGCTACAAAAGAATTTCTAAGGAATTAAATATACCAAGGAACACAGTGAAGACTGTCATCATCAAGTGGAGAAAATATAGCCCAACAGTGACATTACGGAGAACAGGACGTCCGTCCAAAGTTGTTGATAAGGTGAGAAAGACATTGGTCTGGGAGGCTGGCAAGAGGCCGACAGCAACACTGAAGAAGCTCCAGGAATTTCTGGCAAGTACTGGCTGTGTAAATGCACATATAAATAAAAATGAGTTGTATACCTGTTTTAACTATTTTAACTCCCATGGCAGTGGGCTGTTCTTCCACTCTTTTATGTTGTTTGCTCTATTTTTAATTTTTGCGGGGAAAGAAAATATTTTTGCTCTGTAAATTGTTTTATAAAAAGAAGAAAAAAATATGTATACAATCACGTAAAGAAAAAAAAAAAAACTATGATGGAGACTGAGGTGCAACTGACACACGCTAGTGGAATGACTGTGTGCTGTAAATATATTTTACATGAGGAAACATGCAATGAATATGAAAACACATTTAGATCATGAACATGACATGAAAAGCAACACAAAAGGCCGACTCCAGCAGGTTTGTGTAGGAAAAGAGACAAAAAAAAACACGTTTAATGAAACGTTTTTGGTTTTTATAGGTGTTAGACAACTAGTCACTGAAACTATTTAGATCTCTTATGGTGAGAGAAATCTCCTCAGTCTGGACCTGCTTTGCTTTTTAAAAAGTTCCAGGTTGCTTCAACCAGATCAGTGGAATGGAGATCAAAGAAAACCTTTCCAATCGCTTTTGTAAGTCAATGTAAAATTTCAATGTAAGCATTTTGAAGAAGGTGCTCACCGACCTGCAGCTTTTGTTGTTGTTGCCATGGCTTTGGGCACAGCAGGGAAGCTAATATCCATTCATTTGCTGCTTCAGTATAATCTGTTGAAGCACTTTCAGATGCCAAAGCACCTTTTAAATTTGCCGTAACACAAATTTGAGTCAATACTGTGAATCAATTCATGATGTTTTCAAAGCTTTCCGTCGTTTTTAGTCTGTTGTGCATATTTTGACATTTGGACAGAACTAAAAAATGGCTACTTCAAAAGACTGCGTACCAGAGTGGGGTAATAGGAAGTCAGCAAAAGTTATTTAGCAGATTATGGATCAAACAGACTTATACAAACCACAAAAAGATGCTTTACTCTGCAAATGAAAGCAGCAGCAGGTTTTTTCAATCAAGGGAAAATGAAGTCTGCTCTTCTTGCAGAGAACAGTCAGTGTGAGGAGAATGGGAGGATTACATGGACGAATGATCACTTTAGTGATCAAAGAGCAATTTGTGAGCTTCTATATGTTATGGTGTGATTCTCAGAGTTTTGCTGAGAAAACTTTGCTGATGTGAACCACTTAATATTTCGGAAAGTGCAACTGGAACATTTTACAGCCAAACAGAAACTGAAGCCAGGATCAAACTGTGAGTAAACAAAATCTGTTGGGTTAATGCAATGACATTCATAACCATATTCAATATATTTTCGTTTGTGCCATTATCATTTTAAAGATAATGTCCAACAGTATTTAAAACAGATATGTCAGTAAAAATGCTCTGTGCAGGGATAGTTTATCACAGTTACAGCTTGAGAAAACTTGTCTTTTTCCACAGACCTTGGGAAAAGCTGTACCACAACTCTGAAGCAATCTAATCCAAAACCGTTTTCTCTGAGCGAATTCCCATCTACTCTGCAACTTCAAGGAGAGAAATTCACACTAAAACCCATCACTGCATTTCAGGAGGGTCCGACGTCTGACACACTCGGGTATTACATGATGTTTTGGAGGAGGTCCTCAGGCACGTGGGAAATGTGTGATGACCTCAGAAAGGAAGTAAAACACACCTTCAGAAAACATCAGCATCTGCCCTCATGCTGTGCTCTACACAAGGGAATAATGAACAGATTTTCAGAAAAACAGCAGTTTTTTATTTTGTGAGTTAGCTGCTATTTGAGTTATTGTATTAAACTTGAGAGGATAAGATAATGTAAACTTCAGACCTGTTACGATAAAGTGGAGGAAGCACTTTAAACACAAACGGCCCATATTTCAAAATAAAAGACACTAGCACTGCTTCCACCTAGCATGTTTACCACTCTGCCTAAAAATAGCAACAACCATCAATGCCATAGACAGAGGAGAACGTTCTGGACTGAGCAGCTAAAAATATTGAATAAACCTGGAGGAGGTGACCAATCCTGAGTATTAAATTGCCTACATGTTTAAGATAGGTAAATAATAAGCATAAATACAATTAGGCACAAATATTTTCATACCTCTGGCAAATTTAATGCCTCCATCAGCATACTCTACACTCAAAAAAAAAAAGTTTTACTAACAAAGTAAGCCAAAGGAAACTTGATATTGTATATATATAAAGTCAAATGTCAACTAAAGAAAAGTCACAAGTTTTCCTACCACTACTGCCAAACTTATGATTCTTTGCATCTGCTTAAAATACAATTCAAGCTTTCACTGTAGCCCACATTACATAGCATTAGGTTTTGAGAGTATTGCAGAGTAACTGTTTTCCAACAGACCTATTGTTACCAATTGGTATATTTCACAATCCAAAGATCACTTAACATATCCATGACCTTTAGATATATTCTTCTTCATAGATAATCAGTACTTTCTTTCAGAAGACTTGGAAATAGAAGCCACATGAGACCTATAAAAAGGTATTATTACGAGCTTTATTGCAGTCATTTTGCTTTGATCTCATTTTATTTATTAGGTTCCTCTGTGTGTGTGCTGTGAAGAGCTTCAAAGCATTTCTGTTGTGTGTTGTCTGATGATAAAAGGGCCAGAAAGATATGCTCAAAAATATGCAGAAAAAGATGACTGAAAATATCTGATCTGATGCATCCAATATTTATATTGTTCTGTCACCGAGGGGGGAAAAATTCACTTAAACTTCACATTACAGTTTAGTGAAAAAATTAACTCGGACCTCAATTTATATAACATTGGCCACCTAAGATCCAGTAGTAACAGCCAAGACTTGTCTCAATGTAAGCTCAAGCAATAAAGATTTAATTATCAGGAGAAATTAAATCTCCTGGAGTAGCTTAGAGATTATAGGCTTGACATACACAAAGCGCCAGCAAAAGGCAAAAGTTTTCCTCTACTTGGGGTGACTCCAAAACACGGGACTCGGGCACGACTGCAGCGACAAATGTGGACCATTTTTAAATTTTCTTGTGCTGCACCACCAGCCTGCATGTCACTGCATTGCGCAAGTTCCATTGGAAATTAATTGAGTGGGAGCAACGTTGCCCAGGGGTGCCATACTGACCCTTTGCACGTGACATCACGCTCTCCAGAACTCCGCCCACTCTGCTATGACAAACGTCAAAACAACCGATGTGCTCCTTTAAAGCTAGGCTAAAAGCAGACATCTGTAACTAATTGAGAGTAATGAAACAGTCATCAAACCTGCAGACGAAGGGAGTGCAATCGTCATTCTGGATGAGTACCGATATTTGCAAGCAAAGGAGGATCAGATAAGTGGAGGTCTGGACAGAGCAAATGAGCTGATCACATTCTTCAACAGGTTCAGTTCAGGAGCTCATCATCATCCTATTCTGTCCCCAGTCAAACAAACATCCCACACTCTTCTGACATGTAAATGTTGCATATTGATTGATGAAGTATGGTTGTCACGATTATGTGACTTTTATGGTATTTTTTCATCAAGGTGCTTGGCAATTGCCCCGTTACCCTGTCCAGGCTTGTGGAGGTCTAAAATTTTGAGTCTGACATCTTTGGACAGTTCTTTGGTCTTAGCCATGTTAGTAGCTGGAGTCTTATTGATTGTGCGGTGGACAGGAGTCTTTATGCAGCTAATGACCTTAAACAGGTGCCTCTAATTTAGAATAATAAGTGGAGTGGAGGTGGACTTTTTAGAGGCGGACTATCTTTGACGGCCAGAGTTTTTGGTGATTGTTAGGTGTTCAAATACTTATTTGCAACACTAACACAAATGATTAAAAAAAATATGCATTGTAATTTCCAGATTTTATTATTTTTTTTAGATTGTGTTTCTCACAATGGACAATAGACAAATAATATTAAACAGCAAAACATTGACAATACAGTGGTTTGACTTACAAAAACATATTGACACATTCAGTCACCTTAAACACACGTGACTAACAGAAACTCAACAAATTCTTCACAAATAGACTTCTATTTACACACACACACGTAAAATATAAATTATTTACCCCATTGGCCGCTTTAGCCTGAAGGGGTTAAGAAAAGCGCCTCAGCGTACATCCTTTAACTTCGCTGCACAAACTTCTCTAGCGACCAGAAAAAGAAAGCACACTGCCCTCTACTGAGTGCGGCGTGCAACTGAAAACATAGATCCAAACCAAACACTGGTTCCACTCTGGAAACACCCTACATTACTTCAACTTATTAACTCTAACTCAAAACCACCAAATCAACTCAAACTGCACAGCTGCCACCGATGGCAGCCACAGTTCTATTATGCTTACTTGAGTATAATTTTCAGGTACTCCAACCAATCTTTGTGTACTAATGCCTAATTGATTAGATCACTATTTTACATAAAACAGCATAAAATGAGGCATACCACACCACTGCTTCATGAGAGTCAGGCGACACAGAGTCGTGTTGGTCATGTCCCTGAGGAGCCGTGGTGGACAAAACTTATTTCTTTTGCTGAAAGGTGGCATCCCTACCTAGAAACCAAAAATTAGCCTCCAGGCAAGAGTTCACAGTGTCCAGTCACTGCAGTCATTATGGCAAGTTTCTATCACCAACTTCACTTTCAGAATAGTGTTACTGAGTTACTTCTCAGTTTTACAAAACTTCCTGAAAGAGGATGGAAAAAAACAATGGAATTGATGTTTTGATCTGATACGAGAAAAAAAATATATATATAGAAAATCAGAGAGGATAACTGGTAAAAGTCAAGAGTGTAAAAGAACACAAAAGAATGACTGATGAGAGTAACAAAGATAAAGAATAAATACTATGGAGCAGAGAAGAGGAGAATGACAACGAGGTTGAGACGAGGCAACACTGACAAATCTCCCAGAATATGACAGCGAGCACAAGTCTAATATTCTATCAACCAGGGACACGTCTCTAACAAATCACTTAATATGCAAATAGTGCTGCATTTACTCCAATGACAAATCACAGTGTCACACACAGGCGCTAACACACACACACACACACACACACACACACACACACACACACACACACGCACACACGCATGCAGGCACAAGTGGGTTATTCATCTATCGCACATATTAAATCCTACAGTGCATAAATATTTGCTGTGTGAAGGAAAGATGATGTTCCACCTGCAGTGCAGCTGTTTGTTCAAATTCATATACTTATTGATACACTCATTGAACAAACAATGGAGAAAATATTCAAAATAACAATCCCAACAGCTTTGAACTTCTCAAAACAGAATTTGGAATTTATCATGACAGTGAGAAATACAAATTCTTATCATGACAAAAACTGTATCACACTGAATGATAACAAGCAAGAAGAAACCAACAAGGGGGGAGCTCAACGCTACATCGTGGTCACGCACAGCGCCGCCTTGATACATTTCTTGAATTCTACTTATTTGTCAATTAAATAAACATGATTCTAAATTAAATACCAGAATAGTAGCTACTGTAATGTGTAGAGCAATACAGGAAGGAGCCGTTCACTAACAATGCTTGGTGAACATCACGTCACTAATTCAGATGTGCAGTACAGATCAGCAGAACAGTGACAAGCCTCCTGGGTGGATTAGCTTTCTGCCACCTCTCAGTGAATAATGGTCTTTATCAGTGGCAAAAATCCAATTTGAGGTTTTTCTGGGCAGGGGCCAGTGTCGGTGTGAAAATAAGCAGGAATATTTTAAATAATTTTTGGCGGGCCATGAAAAAGAGCTCTCCTCCTTTTGTTTCTAGGGGAACTTATTTATTCAACATCATCACTGAACAATGCATTATAGAGCCAGAGCTGCTGTCCAGCTGCTCTGACTATCTAATGCTCGGTTACATTAGGCATACCATTGACATTGTCTTTCAGCACGCATCATTCTGAGAAGATAATATAGCATTTCTATCACAGAACGTGTGTTTTCCCTGGAAGCTTATATAGTTGGCCTCACACTCATTGATGGTGTTACTGTCCTCTCCATGTGGCTGGAAAAGAGAAATCCAAACTATTACCTCAACAACCCTGCAAATTTGGACAGATGTATATTTAATATCAATTTTAGCATAACTGAAAAATTCTATCTGTTTTAAATCAACATTTAAAACAGATAGAGAAAGCCTTTAAATGTGTTCATTTTGGTCAAAAGTAGTTTTGACCTTGGATACCATTTTTGCTCTTTTTCTTTTTCATTGATGAATCTCTAACTCTGAGCTGAGTAAATGAGTAAAGTTACTGAAACTAACGTGTCAACTATATTCTTATTTTTCGAGATGCACCTGTACTGTTCATCTGGTGTAAGCAGCTTCTTTTGCTCCTTTTTTCTTCCCTGGAACTTCTTATTTGTGCCTCTGTCTGTCCATATTCCTCATTTTCTCCACATGCACCAAAATCATCTGTCTTTGTCAGATATGAAGACTGGAGAGACAATGAGTGCAGCCAAAGCCAGAAAAGAAAAAAAAACTGTCAGAACTTCAGGAGCTATTTATCAAGATCACTTTGAAACATTACCAGAAAGCCTGGTTCCCTGGAAGCAGAAATCAACATTATTATTATTTATCCTTTAAAAGTTTTTTCT
Source organism: Alfaro cultratus (assembly GCA_903066825.1). Lineage (NCBI taxonomy): Eukaryota > Metazoa > Chordata > Actinopteri > Cyprinodontiformes > Poeciliidae > Alfaro > Alfaro cultratus. The sequence continues at coordinate 12,416 of CAEFZX010022706.1, read as the reverse complement.
AAGTGTTGTTTTGTCCTGAAAAAAAATATATATATATATATTTTTATGATTCAAAAAACACCTGTTGACTTTGTTTAAGCTAAAAATTAAATACCCAAGCAAGGAATGAATCAATTACCAGTTTTAACCATTAGCATAATAACATTTACTACAGTAAAACTGAAACTATTTGGAGAAGTTTGCAGTGAGAAAAAGCTCTCAAAGTCTATAGTAAGGCCATCATTCCCTGAAGATCAGCAGGTATGTAGCTGCATTCGTAAGCAGCTTATAGTCCACTAGTCACTTGCAGAGTTATAACAGTCTGACTCAGTTTTGTCCAGTATAAAATTATAGATGTAGAGCAGAGAGAGAAAGCAGAGGTTCAAATCATCTCTTCCATCCTGGCTTTCTAACCACACAGCCAGCCTGAGATTTAAAGAGGAGTGGCAAAAGCAGTTGAAGTGGATTAGCAGATTATATTGTGAAATATAATTTCTGCTTCCACGATAGTCTTCAAACATCAGCTATGTTTCCATTTTGAGCAAACTCTTAAAATGTCTCAAAGAAGAAAATGTGAACCAGGCGTTTCCATTTACTAGTTTGGAATAAATCCACCAGGCTACGCAAAGCGGGATTTCGTCAGATGTTGACGCTGCATTTGGTTGTAATAAACAGGAAGTAGAGGACCATATATCAGAAACATGGACAGTCCTCCTCGTCCATGATGGAGGTTTGGATTTTTTGGGGGGGTTCATTTCTCTAACAAGGCACCAGCTGACCAAAGGGTGGGAAAGTTTGCTTCATCAGAACTTATTCAGTTAACATGTTTCCATCTCCCCTTTTTCTGAAACGCCAAAACCGCCTCAACTGAGAGTAAAAAGTTAGTTGAAAACTTTTAGGGATTTATTTGGAGTTTTTCCATTGACCGTTTCTAATGCTTTGCTTCAAAATCTGCATTAAAAAAATGCTGATGGAAACCCGGCATGTCATACAGGAACAGTTTTCAGTCAGAGGCTCCTTCAGACTTGTTGGAAGGCTGACTGCTACTGCATATGCTTCCTGCCCACAGCATCACCATCTACAACATCTCAGGATTCTTGAATGATATGTGCTGATATTTAATTTCACTTTTGGATGAGGTATTCAAAAATACCTCATCCAAAAGTATTTGGAATTATTACTTACTTGATTCCAAATTATTACTTTCTTACTTCTGGATTAACTTTTAGTGAAATAACAAGCATTTTGTTAAAAGTGCCACAAATGTGCAGACAATAATGATCATAAAAATGTTTCAAAGAACGTCATGCCAAACCCATGCGAGACGCTGACAGCTCCCCTCTAATTGCTACATAATGCATCTTTTTTAAACTAATGAACACATCTGCCAGTTGGTTGGGAGCCTGCTAGGATTTTCTCTGCGCCTTTTCACACTCACCCATGAGCGCCTCCTTTCTGGCACAGCCACTTAATCAGTGTTCATGTTGTGATGCGCTTTTTTAAAAATTACCTGTAGTGATTTGCTGCCTAATTTAGTGCTTTCCACCCCCCGTAAAAACTCAGTGCCATTATCGGCCCGCAGAGGTGAGGAGCTGCTTAATTTAGCATCACAGAGTGCAATTGGTACCAACTGTACCCTCTCAGGAACCGTAATATAAAGAGCGTGAAGGCCCTCTGTATTCACCGCGTTATTGCTGCCAGAGGACGTTGATATACTGGGAGCAGCTTGCCGCAGGCCTGATCTATAGCTCCAGCTGTCGCCGCTCCTTTCCTGACCTCTGATTCATTTCAGAAACAAGCGAAGTATACTATGTTCATAAAAAATAGCAGATTTTTTTTTTCAAAATGCTGCAGTGTATCTATGTGTTTTCCAGCTTATTAAGAGCCAAGTCTGTCAGCTGTGAAGAGAGTGAACTGGGATGAATGATCAACTGTTAACCACCACTGCTACTTCACTGATTACACTGGCAGACCCTCCATCTGTCTCGCCCCGTTCCAAGCCCTCCCCCAGGATACACAAACAATTCCCTCTCTAGATATTTGTCTCTCAGTCTGCCCAACCCTCTCCTCCGTCTCTCTCTGACCTACAAATCCCTTCACACATGCTGTCTATCCCCGAGAATTACTCTCAGTCTCCACTTCTCTCCTCGTCCGCTTCATTTCCATGAGAGCTCATAGAGAGGCACTTCCACGCTGAGAGCGGAGGAAGGAGGGAGCGGGCACCGAAGGCTTTGGCAGTGTGCGTACTGTCAGAGTCTAGGAGATGAGGGGTGGAGGGGCTTTAAGAGGCCTCTGTACATCCATTCGTCTGCACCGCAAGACAGCTCTTGTGGAGAAGGAGGACTTTTCCTGTAGAAATCGACCCCTCGCTCATTGATTTGTGTGCCGTTGTTGCTTGGAGGGAAGGGGCCCGGTTGTTCCCTCAGACAGTGTGACGTGGCCCCGCCGTGTCACGGGGAGGGCGGGCTTCTGGTAATTGGCTTGTTTCTGTTTAGGTTCTGAATGAGCTGCACTGTTCGGCTGATGGGACTGGCGGTGGGGGTATGAAGAGGTTAGTTCAACGTTTGCGATTTTCAATCGATTTCATGATGCATATATTTGAGAAGTTCAATGACGCAGTGACATTCATGCATAGGAAATGTGTGTAAACACCACTACGCTTACTTGGATCAATATCTCTCATGTATGTTTTCACCAAAACATAATACACTCAGAAGTATGATAATAACTTAATTTCTTGATACCAGGAGTAGAATAGAATCATATTCAATAAATGAAAATATGCACTCCGATGAAGCTCATTTGTAAAACTGAAAACATTTAAGCAGGTATTAAACATACTTTTTAAAATGTCCACATTTTTGCATTAAAAGTATATTGTTTTTTTATTGGTCTGATTTGATATTTTTATGTCAAATGCCATGCTTTTTTAAATGTAAGTAGAAAATCACCATAATTACCACAAATAAAGACTTAAAACATTCCTCTGTGTTTCACTTAGTGATAAAGTTCCTGAAATAAATGAACTTTTCAATAATGTTCTAATTCATTGAATAGGCCTGTATAATAAGCAGCATCCTGTTATTTTATCATAAGAATAAATAATAGTACATTTTTGTCATGTTGAGATCTCAAAGAGCAGAAGATTTTACTGATGCAACCTCACTGATGACAAATCTTTTGTTTGATGGCTTTGAGTGGAGATTGGGCAATCTAAGCTATGTTAGAGATTCAAGAATTGCTCAAGCATGCATGATAGCATCAAAGTATCTCTGAATTTGTGTTTTGTGAAGCAACTACATTATAACATGACATAAAGCTCAAACAAGTCAATTTTGCATAATGCCTCCCTTGATACTATAGTCCTAATACCACAGATCACCAATCAATCACTGAAAAACAGGTCAAAACATTGTTACCAGGAAGTACTCAACATGTCAATGAAATCTGTGATGCTGATGATTTTCAATAACTCATCGTTGTTGTCAAATCCAGTTAATGTTCTATCTTTAGTTTCAAACAGCTTCAAACTGTTTTAGTTCAGTGCTGCTCACCTCACTTCTCAATGAAATAAGTACACAGCAGCTTCCCCTCATTTCACTTCCTCCTTTTCTCTCGTTTTTTCAGTACCCTGATTTCCTTTCTTTCTTAGGGAAACACGTGACTTTTCTGCCTCCTGCTCCTCAGTTGGATCGCTCTATAAGTAGCTCAGCTTAATGGACCAGGTGCAGCTGAGGAGTATTTGCACCATTTCAAAAGGTGAGTGAATCCTTACAGAACAACCATCATTATTGATGTAATTTTGGTCTCTTAACCGCCTCACACAATTTTTTGAAAAGATGCAATGGAAAAAGCCATTTTGATTTGAAACTATTCCCTCCTTCCTTGTTGTGGGCCCTATGTGAACAGTAGGTTTAGCAATATAAGTCAAAGATTCACAGTCTGAATGCAAAAGGAACAAGCTCATATTTACACTGTGGTTTACTTCAATGTCAACCTTACTAAGTGCCAGTGAATAGTTCATGCCAACAACTTTCACGACAAACCATCTTTGCTTGGCGATCTTCAACTTTCCCAGTTGGAATTCAAATTCTAGCTAAAATAGGTCATGCTGTCAGTCGCACTTACACTTTTAAACGTCTTGCATCCCAAGGTTCAAGAGTCTTAATCTGTACAAAAAGGTAGTTTGAATAGTGTGACATGAATTACTTTACTAATAAATTGAATAAATGAATTAAAGGCCCATAACAGGCAACAAAATGACAAAGAAAACAATATATATTTAAATGTTCCAGTTGTACTTTGAAATATAGTGTACTGATACTTTGTTTTCCCAATAACTCTCTCTATATGTACATGTGGCGCATGGATTTCACCTTCACAGCGGCCAGATCTGGATTATTACAATAACATTATTCATAGAATCCTGTTGAGGTGTTAACTTTAAAGTTCCAAATGAAATATGAGTGAAAGATATTTAGTGGCATTTTCATAAGCTAAACTCTTAATCAGGACAGAAACCATCCTTAAATGTCATTTTACTTTAAAAAGACTAAAATACTATGCTATGTATACTGGCAATAATTATCTGGCTTTATTCTTGACAAATGTAAATGAATATCTTCAGGAATAATTACTAGAAATATCTAAAGTTGCTAAATTAATGTTGAAGTTCTTAAAATATGAAGCTCTTACCATCTCTGACATTGTCCCTTCAGTACGTCATCACAACCAGGCTTCTCCATGAGGCTGTTTCCAGCAGATTCCCAGTTCCTCCAGGTGTTGGCTAATTGCTGTTGCTAGTCTGGAGGAGCATGAGGGAGGGGTGCTCGATTGGGGACTTCAGCTCCGAGGTGGAGCTTTGGATAAATCAGCAGGGCACTGAACAAGCGTTTTGCACCCCTGAGTGGTTGCCACGGGAGATTGGAGGATTTCTCAAACATGTATAAAAGAATCAAAGCAACACTTCAGCTATGTTTTAATGAGAGAATAACATCATGACATGATATAAAGCTCAAAAAAGTTTGATTTGACATGACAAATCAAAGTACTGGCTGTGGCTTTACCATCTAGTCTACTTTTCCTCCACAGCTGAGTTAAACTCATAAAAGTTAAACCCATAAAGTTTTGCAATTAAAACAGCAATCATAAATTTTATTAAAACTTGTGGCTGACTAACAAGTTAAAGTTGTTGTTTGTACAACTATTGGTGCATTTCAGTGTACTGTAGTGGTGCGGAATTATCACATTTGTAATTCAGTACAAAAAAGAAACGTTTTGAGTCAGTTCAGCAGTGTTTTCATGTATCAGTACTGGAAGTGAAAAAGGTGGATCGGTGCATCCCCTGGTTTCAGTAGCTTGGCTTGAGCAAAGGTTTATTAAAAAAAACCTTGAAGTTTATTTTCCAAGCTACTACAATGGCTGGACAAGTTCTTCTCGACTCTGGTGCAAGCAGATTTCCTGTAGGTCCGGTTCAACAGGCTCAGCAGTTCGGACCCCTTAAATCAGTGGTGCCCAAAGTGGGTCCTGGAGGACCGGCATCCTGCATGTTTTAGTTCTCTCCCTGGTTTAAAGCATCTGGATCAAATGATGGCTCATTATAAGGCCTAAGGAGAAATTTGACATGCTGAAAATGTTGTTACTACCACTGGGGAGAGAACTAAAACGTGCAGGATGCCGGCTCTCTAGGACCCACTTTGGACACCCCTGCCTTAAACGGAGAGCTGGATGTACATTTGTATTAAGACACATTCTATGAAACTAAACAACAGGAAGTTGCAATTTTATAATAGAACTCATTGCACATTTATAGTGACTGTTATATTACAAGTCTGAGTATACTGAACTCCTGAGAGAGAACTATTCTTTCATACATGTTTGCAGAAGCACTGTGCATACCTTGATTTTTGATTTAATACAACCTCTACCAAGGAAGTGATTGGAATACATAAAGCCAAAGTGGACACTTCAGTGAAAACCAAAGGCTTATCGGAATCATTATACTGAAAGGTTGGTTTGGGCCAAAAATGGAGAACTCAGTTTAAGGATGGATTGATGGATTTTGTCTGTACATGTTCCAGAACCTACTGTAACTGTACTGAGTCTACCACTTCATAAAACTGTAACTATTTTATATCTAACATTTTGTTAAGAATAAAAACACAATTGTCCAAGTGCAGCTATCTTCGAAACATTTTTTTTATAGACGAATAAAGTGTTTAAAGAGAGAAAAAAAGAGATTCTCTTTAAAGGCTAAACAACATAAAAGAAACAGGTCTCAGAGAACAAACAGGTTTTCTTGTGACACCGAGCCCTGGACACACCGGGTTTATTTCCCCAGAGACTTTAAAAAAGGGCTCCAGTGGCAGGTAGAAGCCATCCTTAAGTTTGGTCTCAGAGAGTGTGTATCTGACAATGGAGGCACAAACACACGCAGTCACGCTCAACACCTCTGTTGACTGCAAGGAGGCATGCTGAGCCGCATTTAGAAAGTCGTCGGAGAGGAAGGAAGCTCCCAGTGCAGCGCTGACCAAAGCGCTGGCAGGAGGGTTCCTGCTGTCAGCAGAGAGAGAGAGAGAGAGAGAGAGAGAGAGAGAGAGAGAGAGAGAGAGAGAGAGAGAGAGAGAGAGAGAGAGAGAGAGCTGCACTAACATGACAAGGAGCAATAAACATCGTTTGACTTCAAGATTGTATGCTTTCTTCCCCAGAGATTGAGAATGGATATTTGTTATTGTTGAATTTTCACTCACTTCTGCTGATGGACAGGAAAAACATACAGTCCTTGGTAGAAAAATAAAATCACTGTTCGTGGAAAATATTCAGCCAAATCTGGTTGAATTTCTAGCATTTTATATCAATGTTTCTGATATAAAACCCCAAACATGTAACTATGAAGATTCCAATAATGATCCTGATTCCAACTGATACAGAGTCAGTCTGATACTCAAAGCTATTAAATCAGTGCTTGAAAACCATCTAGCTCTACAGTTCAATATAATAATCACAAGTAATCTGTATTGCTATTCCATGTATGATTTGGTCATTGCTTTTTCCTTTTCAAATATAAAAAGGCAACAAGCCGTTGTCATTTTATTTAGTAAATAGTATTTAGTTTTAAAACTAAAGTCGGAAAAGCAACAGTCAGTACACTAAAAAAAAGCTGTTTTTTTCATATTGTTACTTTAATTGTTAAAGCAAAGACAAGCTTTACATTTTGCTTGTATTTGTGACCTTCTGGCGGATCCTGAAATCACCACCTGAACTCTGGGCGCATTATGTTTGAACTTAGCGCTATGGAAACAGCCCAAGTCTCTTCCTGTTTGTCCAGAGATTCGACTCGTCTCATTGAGAGCTGATGACTTTACCATGAACAAACTCTTCTTCTTTGGCTACTTCCGTCATGTTCAGTATCTCCATAACAACCGTGTATTTTATTTTGGATTGAGAGTGAAAGTCAAACACTTGAGTTTTAATTAGCTTGATTTTACATTTTTACATTTAACTTTTAAAAAGCAAAAAACAAGAAACCACATGTTTTTTGGTTGGTTTCGTGGTGATTTTGCTTTGAAACAGAAAAGCCAAAGAAAGAGTCACACATGAGTTATTTCTAAAGTTCTTTCTTTCCTTTTTTTAATGACAGTGACAGATATGTTGTCCCGGCAGTAGTTTCAGTAGGACAGGCTAAAGGCTTTATTAAAGCCAAACATTGAAAGTCGTTACTTCAGTGGAGATTTCTGTGTCAGATAATAGAAATTAAAATGAACAAAGAACCTGATCATTACAGAAATGTGCACAGGCTTTTACTTTTTACGGGTTTTTGTTTTTTACGCGATGACGTGATGAATATGTTGGATTTTCAGTTCAACTCTAAAGCATTTTTAGAAGGGAGATTTTCTTTTTTTCTTAAAAATGGATTCTTGGTTTTGAACATAGTGTTTGAGTTCTTTAAAGAAAAATGAGATGAAACCCTTTTTAACACCTTGTAAAACCAGCGTTCTGTTGAACCATTTGCTTTGTTTGTGAAACAGAAAAATAGGAAACTTTGTCCTGTAGTTATTGATACGTTCTCTTTCATTTTTAAGTCACACCATATTTGCACACTTTTTGGGTTAATAAATGTGGCTGAAATGGAAAAAGTGCAATTAAACAAAAATAAAAGTGGAAAAGTGGAATCTGATCAAAATAAATGAATAAACAAGACAGAATTTGGAAACTAATAAAGTCCTATGTAGGCAGTTATCAGCTCTGGCCACAGGAATCCAACACAGCTAATTGAAGACGAAACAACAGCAGCAATTTGTTTTTCTTATGTGGTCAGATTGGTTTGGAGAAGTTATCTTTCCCTCCTTAATAGAAGAAATCATCAATTGAGCTTCTCCACAGCCATCCGAGCAGTAGTGTGTGTGTCACAGGGCTCTCTGTCTCTTTGGGGTTGATGAACTGAGGGGCAGATGGATGGATCATTCCTGGGTGTACACTGCAATCCACCCAGTCATGGTTAGAGTGTGATTCAGCCTCCTGCGAATCCCTGAAGGATTTAACGAGCACCGAGATGAACAGCGTAAGACTGATGGATGGTTTCTGAAAGCTTCAGAAAAAAACGGTCTTTGTACAATACTTTATTTGTTTTCATGTCCTTCTTTACTCAGATGTTCTCTCTTTGTTACATCATGTCCTCCTGGGTTTCTCTACTGTCTGCCTTGTACTTTTTCATTTTTTTTTTTTTTTTACTTTGTCCTTTTATTGTTAAATTCCCAGAGTTGTATGAAGAATAGTATCAAACTATATTCTGGACTTTGAAAAGTTACAGTGAAGAAGGTAAAATATGACCCCATCCTGGAACGTTTCTGCTCTCACCGCCACATTTCACATCAGACCCAGCTTTTTTTCAGCCTGTTATTTAGAAAAGAGTTTGACATTTTCGGATTTCTATTTCGTGTGATCCCAACAGCTTCCAGGAGGATATCAGATGTTCCCCGACCTGGAGCGTCTCATTAGGGCTGACACATGCTCATGTGTCATCTGCTCATGCACTCTGAAAAGACACTTCATTACAGCTTGTGCACATCTGCATATGAGCGCAACCCGAGGAAAATGCATGCATGAATGCATGTTAATACTGGGATGTCTGTACGCTTAACCTGCAGGAGGAAACTTGTTGTACACACATATCCTAGGCCTTTGAATGATTCATTTTAACTGTCCTTTTAACAGACAGAAATTAAATGGTATGTATTGCATGAATTTCAAAATCAATAATGTGAAGACAAGTTTGTATTTATACAGAAATTCTTTACTTAATAAAATACTATTTCCACTGGCAGATTTTTTCTACTTATAGAGATATTTTCCCCATGATTTATGTAAAAGAAAATCTTCCAGTGGATCTAGTTCTTTTTAATCTACATGCAAGAATTATTGACTTAAAACAAGCTACTGTATCTTGCTGAAAAGTTACTTGTGAGTTAGTTTTTGTCGTATCTTAAGTGTACTAAGATATGTGAAATAGAAACTAGACTAAACATTGCCATTTACTTTAAGATGCAAACTGCATTTTGACCACATGCTTTTAGTGCCGTCATTAAATTCTTGGCATGATTTTACTCCAACATTTAACCTCCCTTTTTGACAAAATATATACAATTGATTTAAATTAGTCGTAATCCATGCACCGACTCAGCTTTCAAGTATGTTCCACTAATTTTAATAAGGTATCAGGCAGACTATGGGGAAAGTCACCCCAGAACCCGAGCTAAGACCAAAATCACAACCAAGACCAATTGTGATGTGTGTTAGGGATGCTTGTCTAAGTGCTGTTAGTGGAGGATGACGATGATGAGGGACAGAAAAGCACCACCACAAAGAGACAAAAAGTGTGGATTGCTTTAAACTAAATAGAAAAGATAAAAGCACAGTGATCCTAGTGATCCCTCTGCCTAATCCACAACCTTTTGTTTCAAACCTCTGATAAAATATGGCATTTTCTAAGACCTAAAAACTCAATACACATAAATATGAACACATCCATATTAGTCAAGTGAGTCCACAGTCCCACATGTTTAAAAAGATATTGATTCAGTTGTTTATTCAAGATATTAGCCCTAAGTCCTACCAGAACCTCAGAATGTTTTTTTCCATAGCTGTTTAAACCTAATTAGATTCCCAAAAAGGAGAAACCATACAGCAGATTAGGCAAGCGAACAAAGAGGCATGCATGAAAGGGCAACTCACTGGAGTTTACAACACAACAAACTAGTTTTCTGGCACACAGAGACGAGACACGCAGAGAGACAATGGGATGTCACAGAGTCCCCGTGTCTGAGGAAGTTTTCTGCAAAGCATCAGGAAGCCCCTACATCAGACTGACTGATGAGCCACGAAGCAGGCCGCAGTTGACTTCATTTGGATTGGAACTGCTTTCAATTACTGCAAGTGTCACGCTGGCTCTTGGCCTGTTGTGGACCTTTGAGGAAAACAGGACTTTCTATTGTTGAAGAGCCAAGACTGCAGAGGAACTCAAGTTTGATCTATTTCTGTTCTGTGTCAATGTCATTAAGAACTGTGTTGGTTTAGGTTGGCCCTGTGTGCAGGTTGAATAATGAAGCTCAGGGCAAAGATTCTGACTCAACAGTTGCACTGTGACCGTTGTGTGGTTCCGTACATCTTTGAGTTTTGAATTTCAGAAGTGAATGTTAATTTTGCAAGTTCGTGAGCAGATTCAAAATGAAAATGTAATGAGTTACAAACTTTTAGCATTCAAGAGTATTTTGAGGTAAAAACCAAAGAAATTAAGAATTTAAACATGAAAATATGTGGGAAACTTAAAATGCATGCTCAAAAGAAGTTTGAGCATGCAAACTATTCCTCAACTCTTATTGAGAAACGATTGCTTACTGGAGGGGTAGACTGTTGAAGTTTGAAAGATTTTAATCCAATAGATTCATCTTCATAAGTGGAGCATTGCAGTTTTTGCTTGATGCTCAAGAAGATGAAAAAAACTGAAAAAGAAACTGAGAAAGGTCAGAAGAAGGTTTGAAGGAGATAAATCTAGAGGATAGAAAAGAAGGATAGAGAGAACACAAGACAACGCCCTAAAGTCTGCTTTTACACCTGAAGAGACAAAACTGGCCCAAGAAACCACACCGACAAAATATGCATACATAATAATAGCAAATAGAACATCACTGAAAAGTACATAGTACAAGTTAATACAAGATGTATTTAGTGTCAACCAACATAGACAATATGAACATTAAAATAAATATGAATATTGAGTTTTTTTGCATAAAAGGAGAGAAATATGTGGAGACGCACTTCAAGTTGTCTGTTATGCATATGGTAGAGGACCTGTGATGCTGTGGGCCTGTTTCTGTTTCAAAGGCCATGGAAACCCCACTAGAGTTAATGGTATCAGGAACTATTAGTCGTCCCTAAGGATCTGAGAGAAGATCTTGCAGTTCTTACTTGAAAACTGAGAGTAGATCATTACAGGGTTCTTCAAGCTAGTAATAGGTCCAGAAAATACAGCTGGAAAAACACAGAAATTGCAAAAATCAACCTTCTTCCATGGCCGTCTCAGTCCTCAGAGTTAACACTGAATAAACACCCTTAAGTTATCTGGAGAACTAATGATCTACACAAAGAAGAATCTGACACATTTCATTCAGTATTTTACAATCTCCCAAAACTGCACATGAAGTTCTCTTTTTGTGAACTTCTCAACATTTTGAGCCTGATTGAAACTCTTGACCCTGCCTGAACTAAACTATTTTCTTTTACCTTTGGTGACTCTGAGGAGTGCAGCAGCAACCGGCTGATTAGAATGATCAGGACTGCTGGAGTAGTTTTTAAAGTAATTAACAACATAAAGACCTCTGAGCTCTCTAAGAAAGAAGCTGATTTCTCTGTCGGGCAGTTAAAAACTGAGGTTAATGGCAAATGAATATTTGAACAGAATGCTCAATTAAAGCAACTATGGAACATAAAAGCGTGGAAGTTGAGTGTGGGCAAAGAATAAGAACAAAGACTTTATTAATATTATTTCCAAACCACGCTAGTATAGTGTTAGTATTGACAGTCACAAGCTGTCAATACTAACAGGGCAGACATACGCGAAGTGTAAGATACAATACATGACTTCCTGTTCAGACAATGAACGGATGTTTACAATCCCAATTTCTTTGGAGATTAAACATAAATGTTTGCTGTCAATAAAATCAAAGGGAAAATATTGAAGCCTAAAGCAACAGAATGAAATTTACTTAATGAACTTTACCTGTTGGTTTTTTTTTCTGTGGAATGTGATTCCTAATCAAGCATGGAAAACATTCTCATGTTTTCTGTCATAATGCGAGGTTACCAGGACTCTAAGGCAAGCAACAACTACGGACACTCAAACAATGTTAACAGATTTATTTAACAATGAATGTGCAGGAGGG